>APFE031155336.1:2528-18503 GCA_000404065.3 Pinus taeda | reverse complement strand
TATTTATATTTCATAATTTCAACTTTTTTCTTCAATATTTTATCTTTTGTCCATCAATAATGATGGTTTTCCATGTGGCCAACAATCTTCATAAATTCTTTTATATTCATCCGCCATTAAGGTATATGAGGAGAATTGAATAGCTTTCCAATGACAAAAAACATGATTGGTCACGAGCCTCATTTTTATTTGGATAGAAGGCCTTTCCATAAACAGATTGTTTCTCTTAGTTCGAGACCCATATCAAAATCTAAACCTAGTGGCATACCCTTCTCTTCCCACAGTTCCATTAGTTTAAGCAGCCCCAAGTTGGAAACGTCAAATATATCTAAATTTACACTCTCCAATGCCTCTGAGCGGTACCCATGTAACTATAGATAAAATTCATTAGAATAAATAGCCTCTTTATAAAAGTGATTTAAAATTTTGGTTTTGAATTAATATTCGAGGCGTCATTGAAGAGGTTGTTGAAGTAGAGAGGAGAAGCGATGAAACACCAGAGGGGAGTTCTTGAAACGGCACCGCAATTCTTTGATCATTGATGCGCCAAGGTTGACAATTTCGATGGCGCTGATCACTCTTTCACAATCAACATAGGCTCAGGTGCCCATAATGATCCCCGAAGTTCGACCCACTTTCACTTACTAGTGTAAGTTCATCATCAATGACATGGCTGATTTGTCATTACATAGAAATCTTCCCCTTGTACTCATGCTCCAGAATCAATTACACTTACGTTGCATGGTAATTGTTGATGTTTGTGGCTTATGAACCCTGTATATTGCATAAGCTTGCATGGTAATTATTGATGTTTGTGGCTTATGAACCCTATATATTTGCATAAGTTTGTGAGAATGTTAGGATTATATTATAATTACTTTATGTGTCTTAATGTGGTTTACACTTTTAATGGTTGAAGAACAAATCAATATGTTGATAAGTCTATAATCATTAAATACTTTATTGAAGAAAAATAATGCTATATAATTATATTATGCTTCATCTAGTCTATCAGTTAACCTCCCTAATTCTCATTGAATTAATATTCACTATAAGTAAATAATATATGTAGATATATATGTAAGTATAGAAACCTTATTAACATTTAGACGTAATTTATAGCTCAATGAAAGGGATCCCTAACCTTGAAGTGGTAATTAGTCCCACATATTGATTGAAGAATACCATTGCAAAGGAAATTAGGCTTAATTTTGGCATGTGATCAAGTCTTATCCTTCATTAATGATTGCTCCAACTTTATTTCCATCAACACAAGCATTTCCATGACTAATTCTACCACTATACTTTCTTGAAAGGATGAGAAAGAGAGAAAAAATGGACACATTTTTTCATTTGATTTACCACTACCATATTCCATTATTTCCTTTAGATTTGGGTAAACCTATAATAAAATCCATTTAAAATTCTTCAAACATGCAATTTGATAATTTTAAAGCTATGTTACAACAACAACAACTTGTTTTGTCTTATACTTAATTTTATCGTGTATACATTTATACTACATGTTCTTTTTCATTTTGGTAAAAAAAACTAAGTTTATATCCATTGAAAAATGACACAAGTATTTTACTTTTGTGAATAGGCACAAAAGATTTCACTGATGAAAAAGGTTTTTACAAAGAGTACATAGACAGAATTGACATCATATGGAAGTTTACAAAATTTTTAATCTGAGACATTTGGAACCTATTGGAGCTTTTTTCTTACTCATAGAAATTGAATTTAATCTCCTTTAATAACATCAAAATATATATTACTCTCACAATTCCAAGAAAAATATGCATAGAACATGAATGAGACACTTAGTACAAAAGGAAACAAACAAAAACCCACATATAGAGGACAAAATAACTAATTAAAAACCATGAGGGGAAGTAGAGATTCTTTTGCATTTTCCATAAGGATGTTGGTAAGCCCTCAAGCCAAAATTTCACAAGCAACCTAAGAACGACCAAAAGTACGAGTGACTGCAGAGGTGATAGATTTAGTAAGAGATAACTACCAGAGACATAGGAGCCCCATTTTCTGAAGGAGCAATGAGAATAGATGGTGCAGGGTTGACCATTAGAACAGTTGGTGTAATGTTGACCTGTGGAGTGTGGATCATTATTGGAGTGTCAGAAGCATTCCCTGAAGAAGAATCATAATCTAACACAACATGCGTCTTCACCCTTTGTAGATGTATTAGAATATCATCTAAAGAATATTGTATGCTCATGAGAAGGCATTTAAAATCCTCTTGTCCTAGAAATATCTTGTAGTGGTCCACTTATTTGTCTAGGATGACCAATCAAAGCAAATAATCGAACTTTTGGTGGCATGCAACAGAATGCAGAAAATGCAATTTTCTCTTACCAAATTTTCTAGGGTCTGGAATCCAATTGAATTCTGAATCATCCAACTTAGATTTAGAAAAGTAATATTTGTCCCCAAATTCCAGAGAATCAAGTTATTGAATCTCCCTTCTCATTTCCAAGGGGATTATTTCAAACATAGTTGCCACGAAATTCCACTTGAACAAACTCCTACAATGAGAACTAGACCTTCTACTGAAGCCTCCACTATGGCTTACCATTCTCTATTGAGGTGGCATAGTTGATTAGACAGGTGCACCAAAAGGATAATTTAACTTCATTGCAATATTTCGTTTAGGGTTTTGAAAGAGATACAAAACTAAATCCACAAGGAGAAGATGTGAGGTATTTTGACAAACGGCTATATCATCATCATAATAGGAAATGCATCATGGTGGAGAAAACCCATGCCCTCCAAAGACTCTTTTCACCAAAAATTAAAAGGTGGTAGAAAATGACACAACCAAGAGAACTGAACATAGTGATTTGAGGAGTAAACACAATGTCAACTTCTAGAACACTTTGAGGTTAGTCAATGTCGTAACTAGGAAATGGAAGCAAAGAGAAATAATGATGTGATGGTCCAATGTTCATGAGGAGGAGGGTGAACTGAAAAAAATAATCATGTAACTTGTGTTATACCATATCAATGACAAACTATCTATAAACATGAATACATTACAAGACTCCCCAAATTGGCATATTGGGAAATAGAGTAAACTAGTTAGTAATTTTAGAGAAGCAAAGAAGGTGAAACCATTAAAACCAGATGGAGAAATTACCTGGGTAATAGACCCCACACACCAATATTGGATAGCTCAAAGAGAAATCTGAGAAATCAATACCATGAAGCACCTTAAAGTGTCGATGAGGGTAGAACAACCACCAATTTGAAAAATGACCTGGAGACTGCATTGTGCAAGAATTGAGTGAAAATAATTGACTATGAAACCTTTGCAAATAGATGTAATATTTTACCTTAGGACCTCCCCTCCACAAAAAATGGAAGAATGATTATCGACTTACTGAATAGGTCATGCCAAGCATGAGAGAAAATTACAAAACCATAGATGTTACAAAATTAAAAACCTCATTGCACGATATTATGTACCAATGCCACCCCTTGCATGACCCAATCCATTTATAATCACATGAAGAAGAGACGTCTCACAACATTGAAGGACAATTACGTTGTCAAGGAAGGACCAAGGTAGGACAGTTCTGTAATGCTGCACACGTCTTAAGAAAGACATTCTCGATGTATTGTGAGGATCCATTAATGGCTTGCAGGCATACTTCCTTCTCTCACATGGTTGATCCTGTCAAATAAATTAAGGCAAAACCTCTGAGGACTAAGCAAACCATAGTCGATGCATAGAACAAAATCTAGAAATAATACTTGTAGTCTACCATCAACTTTGCACTTGGATTAGGGAGCACTACCAAAACATATATCACCATTTTTAACCCACCTTTCTTACACATTACATTGTTGAAGGCACACTTTGTAGTAATCATCCACATGCTCTAGGTCATTCGATGATTGATGTCCATTGATGTGGTGGATAACACCCCCATCAAGGAACAATGACACGAGCATTTACTATTGATGACTTTGGAGAATAAATAAGTCTGTCAAGGTTTCAATAGCATATTCAATAGGAAATTGAATTTTGTCAACCATTGTACCAAGTAGGTGAAGGAAAAATGAGGTGTACTACAATGTTAACTTCATTGTCGTCCACCTTCTGGTTGATTTTTCATTTTCTAAATTTATCTCAAATTTTAAGTTTTAAGATAGTAAAATTTAAATACTTAAGTATTATTTATTTATTTGCTATATTATTATTATTATTTTAAATTATTATTTTAATTATAATTTTTACTTATGTTTTTAAATAGCTACATTTATAAGCAAGTTTAAAATTATAAATTGATTTCTATTTTACTTTGATTTACTAAGTTATATAGTTATTTTATCTTTTATCTTTTATTTATGTATATTTTTAAATTAATTTTATTTGGTCCACGGGGTCTTGGATATGTAGTGATTGGGTGCTCTGTTAAGGCACTCCTTGATGTGAAATCACTAGTTCAATTCCCCACCCCGATCAGGGTGATATATTGGACATGATGAAGATGTTGTCGTGCCAAGCTTACATAAAATAAAATAATTTTATTTGAAATATAAGAATTAGTTGGAATTGTATATTTGAGTTGCTGATTTTGTAAAATTGGAATGGCTTGAATACCTTTGAGAGTGTTGAAATCCATTTATGCATTAAAAATTTGAATTTAAAAAACAAGAATTAGGATTTCACCAAAAATTATATTAGTATCTTTTTTTAATATTTATAAATCCAAGTTTTCTATTTAAATTTTACATGAGTTTCATTGCAGCTAGCCTCATCCCTACTGGATTTATTGGCCAACAAATAGATATCCATATACGTAGACAACAAAATATATACATGATAGAAACAAGGGTTTATAGGCCATGCATGCCAAAGACATTCAAAACTAGAAAGACTGCCTTGTACATAGTTATTCAACATAGTTTACTAGAGTTGGGTTGTTGGGGCCTAACCTCAAAGATAGGGGAGGAAAAACTTCATAATGGACATGGACATCCATATGGTCCATTAGAGCTTCCATCCTTTCCACCTTTTCTAGAATCCAGTGTTGTCCATGTCCTAAGTCGACTATACGATCACGCAGTTGCCACTGATTTGTCTGGTGGTGATTAATAGCTGTAAGGAGAGTTGAATGTTACTCCACACATAGTTGATTATACTGATCTAGTTTAGAAATAACCAACATCCATTTTTCCTCATGACTAGCCCGAGGCTAAGAACTAGACCTATATTTAGGAACTAACTACATAGAAGAACAACTTGAGTGTCTTTTTTACCACTAGAAGCTAAGTGAGGAGCCGACCCCTTCACCTTAGAATGGTAATAACATCAGGACGATACTCGAGAAGTAGCCACCTTCACCACTTGAGAATAATTATAACCTTGATGTGGCAAATCCATCGATGAAAACAAGAACAAACCAGAGGAAACAACAACACCATCCATTACTTGAACCTGCACATAAGACAACCAACTAAACTCGAAAGCAAAATAACACCCAGAGACCCGACCAGGGAACCACCAATGATACCAAAACAAGAGGAAACGATCCACTAGACAATAAAAACAACATACAGACTCGCAACCTAGAACCACAAAGACCCAAAGAGCTGATACTAAAACCCCCAACCAGAAAAAGAGGAAAGGCCCCAGAATAGTCTTCCTGAGATGAATGATGTGATGGAACACCTGAACCACATCCACCCACTATGCAAAAGGACCATCAATAGGAAACAAAGATCAACAATAAAATCACCTAAACACTCTTCACCACGATTGACTAGAGAGATTAAATGAGACACAACCAAGAGGAGAAACAGAACAATGAAAAGCCAACTAGTTTAAACCTAAAATTAATAATCGACAGGTGAAGGAGAAAATAACCCAAAGGCATGAGAGATCATAGAGAGCCTCGAATTACAATCAAGAGAGTGTTTCCTAACATACTAACTAGATTGAAGATCCAACCAAAGATAACTATACAATTAACAAACCAAGGTCTCCTTCATGCAAAACAAAGACACCTACAAAGACCAGTCACTGTAGGAGGCCAATGCACTCTAAAGAAAATTTTAAAAATGGAAAGTTCTCTTGAAATTTAAAAACATTGGCGAATCTCACTAGTCCCTAATATGCAAAATATAAAATGTGTATTGATGTATTTATAAAATTATTCAAAATACTAATGGTTGTGTATATACTCTCTATATAATGTTAACGATTTTTAAGGTAAAATAATTTCATATTGTAAAATTTTGGCGAATCATTTTTATAAAGAATGGAAATTGGTGAATCTTTTTTTGGAAACATCATGGAAAATTAGCCCACCTGGAAATATTATCCCCTAAAATTTTCCATGATGCACTCCCCTTTGTCTATTCACCCTAAGCCAACCTGTGAGATTGAACAGATCTCAGAAACACCCCACGTAAAACACATAGACCCTAAAACAAATTACATAATCCCATTCAACAAACGTCACCATGATATTGATCAAAGAAAAGACTTGTTTGTGTGGGAGTAAATGCCACCAGACATAGGATTCCCATGCCACATGAGCATACAAGAAGGAAATATTCCATGCCATCATAAACAAAGGTTATCCGTGAGATCATTGGGGCAACATACGACCCTAATGTGCACTAGATCTCGAGAAAAACACCCCATCTAGGAATTATATCGCCAAATTTGGTGAAAAGACCAAAAATTAAAATTTTTAAGTACAACTTTATATTTTTGTGACTAGAAGAATGGGAAAAAGGTGAAAAATATCAAAACTTAAAATGCTTAAATCCATCCTTATATGGTTTGGGTGACTTCAACAACTACTCTCTTTTAGTAGTCTTTTGACAAAGGGTCTATGTAACACCATTATAACCTTTAGGTTCCCACAAATGTCTCTTCCACAAAACTATGAACTTTACATAACGATTATCTTAACAGATCACCTTCCTAACAACCTTTGGTTGATTTCCTATGTACATAAAAATAAGACCAAGGTCATGGGATGCGTATTCAAAGATGAACTTTGGGGAAAACATAGTGATGGGTATAGCTGGTGATTAATTTATGGCTATAGAAATTGACAAAGGCAAATTGGAATTAATTGAAATTTATTTGTGACAATGAAGATAATAGAGGCCTCAATGATAGAAATACTTTTGAGGATTAGTTCACAATCTTTTGTCAGGTTTAGCTTGGAGCTTTCTTCTATTATCTCTCTCTATCATACCCTTGCACACTTAGAGTATTCTTGGAGCATTCTTATATCACTTTGGCATACATTGTATTTGGGGAAAGAAGGAAAATGAAATATAGAAAGCACAAGGGAACGAGTGGACCAATAACTACCATTGCATTTCTTTGCAAGTAACAGGTTGCATATATGATTTCCTTGTTGATTTATGGATGCATGGTATACAAATGTGATTTTATGGTCATTTATTTCCATTAACATGGATATATACCTGAACTAATAGTGGTTTTCACATTTCCTTAACATTTCCTACATAGCGATGGTGTTATGGGTTTTTCCCACTTGATTGTTTTCTGGTTGGTGCTACTAATTCCTTATGGATGTGGGTTGGAACAAAGGATCTAGAAGCCTTAGAACAACTTGGGTTGAGTTAATAGTCCTAGAGGCTAGGCTGGGACAAACACTCTGGAGCCCTTGGTGGGTTGAGTTACTAGTCCCTAGAGCCAAGTTGGAAAAACACACCGGAGCTATAGAAGGTTGTGAGCTGAGTTACTAGTTCCTAGATCCCTAGAAATCATGGGAAGATAGTTATCTACTTGTTGTTAGTGATGTATTATCGTGAGGTGGAAACACTAGTTGAGGGTTGATATGGTTAAGCCTCTGGAAGCCTTGGTTTGGTTTTGTTCGGTTTATTCCATGAGATCCCATATTCATGCTTGGAATATGGCATAATGATGATCAGTTGAAAGAGAGATTTGGTTCAACCCAATCTATGGTCGGATGGTATGTGGAAGTCCATGACTTGATTGTGATATTTGTATGTTAATAAGAGTTATTTTCTATTGTGATTCATGTATCTTTCTATTCATTACCTTAGCAATATTATGAATGAGATTCTATGGTTTTTATGTTGGTTATTTTATGGGTATATGTTCGTTATATGATGTGTATCATCTATGGTTATTGACATGAATGGTTTAGTTATTGATTGGTTGATGAATGTATGGAATAATAACTTTTGTTGCAACTATGTGAAGAGGGAATATGACCTTCTTAGTGATTCTTAGATGAATCTCATACTATTATGATCATATATGAATTCACGACCTGTAGCTTACATGTTTTCCATGTGATTGACCAAATGTTTGTTATGTTGTAGAAAGTTTTGGTCAAGATATGCCTTTAATTTTGAATGTGTAGACTTGTTGTTATGTCACTTTTGATTCCAGGAAGTCTCAGGAAGTTCTCGGTAGTGGTCTAGATACTGATATGGAATTGTCACTCCGATCTAGGGATCACACCCTCTAAATTAGACAATTTTGGTCACAACCACACTCAGGAATGATTGCGAGTGCAATTGGATACCTTCAAATATGTGGAGGCCTTTTCATGCATGCAATTGTTAGTTAAGTTGTGTGAAAAGGAGCCCCAACTTAGGGTTTGGTCAATTGGGATGGTTCTTTGGCCCCTGAGTGTCTTATAGCCCTAAGGGATGTTGTGAGTTGTTATTTTGTCCTCAGTAGTCAACCCCATTTTAATGAATGGAACTTGGAGGTTGGGTCATGTAATAGTAACCCTTCATCTAATGTTTACCTTGGTAGGCCAGTGAAATTGGGTAAATGTGGGAGGGGTGGTTATGGATTGGTATCAGAGCTCCAAATTTCAAGCACTTGGACTGGATGGGACGAATGTGTTTGTCATGAATGCATGTCAGTGGTCTATTTATCTGTTATGCATGCATTGTTATGGTCATTATTGTGGTGTTTTGTCATCCTGATGTTGATTTTGGGATGATTGATATGTTTATTCCATTATATGTACATATGTTATGCTAATCAGGATTGATTTTGTAGATGATATAGCCTCCCATAAACTTAACTGAGGTACATTTGGTTATGTTTATATTTGTTTATATAACATGGTATGTTTGGAGGAAGAAGAATATCAAGATGAATATAAAAATGGTGGACTGTAGTTCACGTGATTCTCCCTACATATCAGATGAACAACATGGTGATGAATACTCTCCTGACATAACAAATACATTGAGAAGTTTGAAAGTAGAGCTAAGAATTTTTAACGAAGATAAAGACAAGATCATTCATCGCATGAAATACTTTCCAGTGATTCTTTAGAGTTTATCAAATTTCCAAAGAAAAGGACCACTTAGGATCAGTCATGGACAGAAGGAAAGGACCACTAGGTCATATGGCAGTAGGTCTCAATCGGTATAGAAGTTTGACAAGCATAACATAGTAAAACATGGGAGGTGGTTAGATACAAGTGTTCAATGCAGCACTATCTCGATAGGGGCCAAGGAAAGACTAAGTGTACAACAAATTGTAGTTTCTGACTTCCAAGACAGGGAAACAACCTACGTAGAAAGGAAATGGCAAAGAAAATGGTAGAGGAGTTATGATGCAGAAACCTAAATTTGAAACCTGCACTCTAGCTCTATACCATGCCAGTGATGTCAGTTTCTACAATATGGGCAGAACATTGGCAGAATAGTCAAATAGGCAAAAAAGGGAGTTACAAGGGCAGGAATGCTAAAAATAGGGCTAGAGAAATGACAGAGGTTGCAGCTAGAATTTAGCTGAGAAAATATTCATGAAATGCATAAGTGATGGCAGAAATGCCCTAGACATAAAGGCCATAAAACAAATGGCTCAAAGTAATTATGCAGGGAAGGAATACACCTGCTCTGATACCATGTTAAACACACACATGCCAAAGACAAATAGGAAAGATAAAACATGAGAGTACAATTTTATTAATAAAACATATACATTTATAGTACATGGTTTGACCATTAGGTTTTACATCCCAATGTCTCTTGGACTTCCTTAGTCTATTATGCTTCCACAATAACCCGTAGAGGATTAGATTTCCAACAACAACACTGATGATTGGAGAGGAGGATGGCGCATAGCAGTTGCACCCGCTGAAGCCCTAAACTTAATTCGAATTACGGTTAGCCACAATCACTGTAACCTCTGAACGCAGCCACATCTCACCGTTTCTCACCTACATCTGTATCCATCTGTTGATGATAACAATTAGTCTATCACTCCAAGGTATAGAATGGAGGGTATGGAGCTAGACGTCATAGATTACTCACCGGATCCCTTCCTAGAGCAGGCCATATTCTATAACGCTAACCCTAGACTAGTTCCCACCTCCTCAGCACCACCCAGCTCACATTCGGTGCCGGTTATCTCCCTACCCGGGCTTATGGCCTCCATCCTACACATTGGGATCCTCTCCATAGAATCACCTACTCTAGATTACTCGCCGTTGTCCCCTGGTACCCTCAACCTCCTGGTTGCATGTTCGTCTCCTCTATTCGACCCTGCACCCGAAGAAAACCTCTGTTTTTCCATGAACCCTTCATCTCACCCGGGATCTGACCCTGATGCGGCCGTAGAGACATGAAACACTTCATCCATCCTGAAGGTTGTAAGGCATATCACAACACAACTCCTCCTTTAGGCTGTTTCAACACCCCAGTAATCCAAACTAGGTCAGTGGAGCAACACCCTGAAGTTAATAGCTACTCAGATCCGTTACAGGACCACCCTAGTGATCCACATACATGGAAGAGGAAAAATAGGTGCCTCAAGGCATCTGGAAAGAATTACACCATAAAGTTTGGCGAAGGACTCACCGTGGGGGATGTTGCCGACAAAGTAAGGAAGGTTCTGGTGGGCAGGGTTTGCGGAAGAACCTATACAGCCGAGCGATTAGGGTTGTGGGTTAAAGAGATATGGGGGAAAATTTTCATACAACTCTCGGAGGTCCATATATTTCCTCGAGGATGGTTTGCACTTCATTTTGACCTGGAAGAATACATGAAATTGGCTCTTGCTCGACATTGGCATATAGAAATGGCACCGGTGCTGCTCAAAAGATGGAGCGCTCTTTTTGATCTGGAAAGAGAGCAGATAGGAGCCGGAACTCTATGGGTGTGGTTACCAGGGTTACCTCTCCAATATTGGTCCCAAGAAGTGTTCGTGTGGATTGGGAATACCCTAGGCACCTTCCTAGATTATGACAAATCCATTATACAGTCCAAAAATCGAACACTAGTCTGATAGCTCCAAATACCACCTGATGTATTCGTGATGCTTGGTTTATGGCCTAGGGGAACCCCTCCTTCCATACTTGGTCCAAATATTCAGAAAATAGTGTTTTAATCCTTGTACGCAACTTTTCCCTATATTAAACGCGTGTACACATGGGTCAATCTATACCCAACACACGTATATGTCATAAAACACTTTAAAAAATTAAATTTCCTTAATTTCGAGCGGATATCATGGGTTTTAACTGTTGATTACCTATTAGTGCTCATGGCCCAACTGTTCTAAACTGTTTCCCAACTAAAAAACTTCTTTGGGAGAAGTATAAAAAGACTTCAATGGGAAGGCCTTACGGAGGAGAGAAAATAGAGAATTACTCTCTAGAGATTATCCCTTGATCAAGTCTGAAGACCCCTATGCTTCAAGCACTTCACCAAGTTTAGGAAACCCTTGTTTCCTTGAGAGTTTATATCCTTTCACTTGTGGGAAATATCCTTTTGTTGGTTATGGAAGGAGCCTTTTGAAGACCAGGATTGGATGAACCCAAAGGACAATTCCGCATGGAACCAGAAGGGGAAGACTCAGGTGAACTCTTTCTATGTTTTGATTATAGTTATCTGCAATAAAAGAAACACTGTCTTGTTCTTGATATCAACTTTGTTCATGCATTTGATATTATTTTTATGGTTTACGTATGAATGACTATTTCAGTGTATAACTAATCATCTATTTATATGCTATAAAGTTGATTTCACTATAATGCTTTATCTATATGTTGTTGTGTGTCTTTGAATTGGTTGTTTTGCAGGTTCAAAGATTGTGAGGAGTTGCAGAGGGTTTGAACCTTAGCTGGAACTCCCGAACGAAGGACCACGGGTATGTACAACCTCGCATAGTTTTCTCGTTTAAGCATTTTTACTGAGTTATTTGCTTGTTTCTTGTTATGGATTACTCTTGCTCTGCTATGGTTCTGACCCAAAGCCCTAGGGGACTTTATCCCTTAACAGAATTGGCGACTTCGTTGGGGACGACAATCTTGTTGTTCCTAGTTTGGGTTATTTTATGCTAATCAGGGCTCAACTTTCAGTTTGCTTGCTATGATTATATTGTCTGCTCTTGTAGGAACTTAGACTTCAAGTGTGATCCTTTTCATGAGGCCTCATTTTTGTTTTTTCTTGTAAACTTTTATATACACACCTTTGCCAAGTTACAGAAGCGTATACACACTAGTTTCACTAAACTAAAGCCGCGTATATACGTGTTTCTTAAGGTTGAAATGCGTGTACACGCAACTGTGTAGAGACAAAGTCGTGTATACATTTGTTTTGCATGAATTTTTCAAGTCTGTCTATCTGGAAAGCTTTGTTTCTTGGCCTGTATGCTTCCTGAGTGGTCGGTTTCTGCTTTCAGATTTTAGTTTTTCAGCGAGCCTACTGTTTCAAGTTCTCTCCTGCTTTGAAGAGTTTTTGGTCTCGGTTTTATTTATAGTGAGAGTTATCATTTGTGTTTGAACATACAAGGCTTCTTGTAGAGGCTCTTGATTGTTCTAGTTTTCCGAAACAAAAGATTGCTTGCAATCTTTGTGTCAAACTTCATTTTTATGGTTTGCTTGCTTTGCTTCCCATTAAGGTTGTGGCCATTCACTTCTTCTTGCTTTTCAAAATTTGTTGTTGAAAATTTGAAAGTGTGCTTTTCTTGATTTCTTGATCAGTGTCTTTAACCTCTTTTTGCTGCTTTTGGGATCATTTAGTACATCTTGAAACATCTATTTTTTTAAGTTTTTAATTGTGCTGATTTGACAAACTTGCAAAGTTTCTTGGTGGCTTGCTTTCGATCTTTGAGTCTTTGGTAGCATTTTGAGTACTTTTCGAAAGTGCTTTTATTTCTTTTTTGAAAAAGAAAAGTCCTTCAAAAACATTGTTTTTCCTTTCTTTATCGAATTTGTGTTTGGTTTCTTTTGGTTTTTGGGAGTGATCTCAGATCTTTGTGCTTAGTCCTTCTTGTTTTGGGAAAGATTTTGTGTTCAAAATTTTCATTCCTTTCAAAACACTTAAGTTGGATTATAAAACAAATTACTTTCATTTTCTTTTTAGAGTAATCTAGAATCTTTGCATCATCATGCACACTTTGCATTAGGGTAGTTCGCATTATTAGAGCATCAATAGTTTTTTAGTTTTTGTGAGTGTGAAGCTTGTTGTAAGAAAACAAAAGAAAAGTTTATTGCTTTAATAGAAGTTTCTTAGAATCCAAGTAGAAGTTGCCTTTCATTGAAGGAAAAACAAGTGCATTGCAAATAAGTTAGTTTTTCATTAATTTCTTTTGCGTATAAGAATACCATCATTTTCACTTCCGTATTGTCCCTTTGACTTAAAAATAATAGCCACTTAAAATCAAGCACTAATAAAATAAACTAGAACTTTTTGTATTGTCAATAAGTACACCAACAGGTTTTAGGTTATTTAGGCCCTTGGATTAGGTGAGAGGAAAGTAAACTCTCCAAGGTCACTCCAAATTGTCAAACGTATAAGTCTGAATAGAGTGTGAAAATCCAATAACATTAGGGAGACCGGGAAAGCTCTGTGACTGGGAGTTAAGCACGAGGGTTTTTGAAGATAAGGAGAAGAGATACCCCCTCTCTTACTTGTCGGATCTTACCTCACGACTGTTCCGCCCGGCTTCTGATACGTGTTGGTATCTTTAGTTGCCTATCCTAGGGATCTACATAGGTGGCTACAGGGGGGAATCCCATGGCACTTGAGGTCGACGTTGCATCACTTTCAACGGTAATTTTGGAGGGCACCCTTGCGAAGCTTGGGGGCTTACTCCGGCAAAGGCTGTTGTAAGGAGGTTAGCGTAACTTCCTCTGATACCTTCGCTAGTAGACCTGGGGCGTAATTACCCCAGTCTATTTTTGGAAGGCCCTTATTATTCACTTTCTTGTATTTTGGTGTCCGGTCCAAATCATCCTGAGCGGAAATACTTGGAAGTTGTTTGACTACTGAATTCTTTTAGGGACATTTTTAGTGTGTGTTCTGTGCTCCTAGTTGGCCTAGCTTTCAATTTTCTTGAGTCTTTAAGTAGATCTTATTTAAAAATGCAAAGTGGCTAACCGATCGCTTAGACAGTCCCGTAGAATTCATGGGCTTTCACCTGCAAGTCCAGAGCCTTCTTCTAGAAGGTGTAGGAGCGATATTACCGGTGGGTTTCACCCAATGGCAGTCGACGCATCGAGGATTGATCCTCTGTTTGGGGGAATTAGTGTACAATATAGGCCTGGTACTACCACAGAGCTAGAGAGGAACACACTAGTTCTTTCTCGGGTACTCTTCCATTCAGAAGATAATATTGAGGTAGAAGAGCTCTCAGAGTCAATTTCGGATCCAAATTCTCCACTCCCTTATGATCATCTAGACATATTGTTACATGTTGGGACTCTAACAAATATACCTTCAAGTCCAGGTCCACACACACACATCCCTTTGATGACCACTGCTGGGAGCATGGCATCCACCACGATTGCTACAAGTATGCAGACTCCTATATCAGTACAAGGGGGAGGAACCATTTCCATCCCTTCTACATCTTTATTTGGGTCTACTGCTAGCACATCCTTGTTTGGGTCTACCTCCATTATGTCAATGAGTGGAAGTTCCCAAGCGCATGCATCCAATTTTGGATTCTTCCCTTTTGGTATGCCTTCTCAAGGTATTCCTTCAATTCCATTAAGTGTACCATTAACTGCTTCCACATCCATGATGAGTGGGTCGACATTTTTTCAGGTTTTTCCTTTTGGAAGTGGTCATATACCACATTCCAATCTGGTGGTAGGATCTACATCATTTTCCTTTCACGAGTCAAGGCAACAATCCCTTTCAAGGTTGGACTAATCCTGCCGTTAGTGGCATGGGAACTGGGAATCCATTTTTTGGACAATAAGGGGATATGTCGTACTCCTCGGTCAATTCATTTCAAAATTTTCCACCCTTAGCTAACGGTTGGAACCCTTACCAAGGATTCTCCACTCTGTATAATAATTCGTTAAGGGGAAACTTCGTCGGTTACGGAAGTGTTTCAGCTGGAGTTGATCAAACTTTGAGTTTTCCTAAACCACAAGGGTCACCTTTTGGTTCAACAGGTTCTACTAGTTACTTCGATCAACCTGGTGCCTTTCAAAATCAAGGCCATTATTTTCAAACTTTCGGGAACTCCACCCAATCTGGGTGGAATCCCCAAGGTCCTCTGAGACTTCCATTTTTTTCCATGCTCAATCTGCAAGACTTGACTAAGTTAATGAACGATCCAATCAGATACAATCCGGCTTGGCCTCCAGTCGCAACCAAACTTCCACTGGATATCCCAAAATTTGAAGGGAAGAGTGGGGAGGACCTGGGCGATCATGTAACCACATTCCATTTATGGTGCTCATCGAACTCCCTCACTGATGATTTGATTAGGTTGAGACTATTTCAACGCACCTTAACTGGAAATGCAACTAAGTGGTATATAGATGATCCAGGTGGATGTTGGTGGCCACCCACCTATCCAGTTTGGACCCCCACAACTGTCTCTTTCAATTTTTCAGTTTCCATAATTGTAGCACAATTTACTATTTTTAGCAGTTTTTTCGGGTCCTGAACTTCCGGAGTCGTTTTGAGGCCCTAAACGACATTTTTTGGGAAATCTGGGGG
>APFE031155335.1:105375-142245 GCA_000404065.3 Pinus taeda | reverse complement strand
CTCTTCAGCCCCAAGTTCACCTAGAGCCATTTGAAAAATGGGCTCTAGACTTCATAGGACCTATTAACCCATCCTCCAACGATAAGAAGTACATCTTAGTATGTACCGATTATGTCACAAAGTAGGCTGAAGCAAAAGCACTGGTAAGAGCCACCAAACACATAGTTGTCAATTTCCTTTTTGAAGAGATTTTTGTTAGATATGGAGTGCCAAGGGAGATAGTAACTGATCAAGGTACCGAATTCACCTCAAAGTTGGTAAAGGACATCACAGACAATTATAAAATCAAGCATAGGAAAAGCACACCTTACCATCCACAGGCCAATGGGCAGGTGGAATCTACAAAAAAAACTTTGGAGGGTATCATTACTAAAACTGTTGCAATGAACATGAAAAATTGGGAAGAAAAGCTCAAAGATGCACTCTGGGCTTACAGAATCACATGGAAGGATACTACAGGATTTACATCATACCAATTGGTGTACGGCAAAGAGGTAATGCTTCCTATTGAGTTTCAAATACATACTTTTAAACTCGCTGCTGATTTACAGATTGACTTGGATAAGACACAAAAAGAAAGAATCCAGCAGCTTAACCAGCTGGATGAAATGAGGCAGCAAACAGAGGAGACCACCATCCTCATGCAAAAGCAAAGGAAGCAGTGGCATGATGCACATATCAAGAAGAAGCAGTTCAAGGAAGGTGACTGGGCTCTACTTTTTGACTCTAAGTTCAGAGATCATAAAGCCAAGTTTACCACCCATTGGATGGCCCCCTACGAAATTGTTCAGGTTTATGACAATGGATCAGTGAAGCTCACAACTATTGATGGAGAAGGTCATTCCTTTACTATCAATGGTCATTGCCTGAAACTTTATACTAAGCCCATCAGCAAGCAAGATTTTCTACACACAGTCTCTCAACAAAGTGAGGTTGAGATACTGCAGCCCTCAGCTGCAGTATCCCTGCCTTAGTTTATTTTCTTTCAATTTCGAAAAAAAATAAAATATATATATATAAACATAGCAAACTAATAAATGGGTTAGAGGTGAAAACCAGTTTCTGGCACACTCTAACCTCGAATTCCTACTTGAAAACCAATTCGTTGGCGGGTAAGAATTCTCTTTCTTTTTCACTGATTAATATTTCAGCTGAATATTGACTTGAGGACAAGTCAAAATTTTTGTGGGGGAGAGGAGCATCAGTATTCTTATATTCTTATCTCTCCATTGTAATTTATTTTTTTTCTCATCATTGTAAATTTCCCAAGCAGTTTGTTCCACCATTCCAAACTTCAATGAATAAGCTGTCTTTTCATTGTTTTATATCAGAGGGACCTGGTTACAAATACTATGCAGGGAGACCTGTTTTGTCCAAGAAGACCATGCTACCAGCACCAGCAGTAATGGGACCTATTTAGACACACAAAAAGGGACCTGTTAGGAGATTGATACTTCAAAAGAAAATTACTTCAACACAGCTTCAGCAAGTTTCTACAAAGGCAGGACCAAGACTTCATCAAGCACCCAAGCTCAACAACACCTGCATGCACACAAAGAATTGCAAGAACATCTTCAGCACTGCAGAGGGACCTGTTGCATTCAAACATACCTCAGGGGACCTGTTATGAACAACAAAGAAAATCAAACAACAGTCAAAAAGTTAGCTCTACTCAGCATGTCAATGCAACAGCAGTCAAACAACAGTGTAATACACTCCTTGTTTTTAACACTTAATTTCTTAGATTAATTTTTATGTTAATTCTAATAGCTATGACTGTTATGATTAATTCCAAGGGCGCATTTTCCCATCCTCCCTTATCCCCCTAATTCTTTCCTACTCCAACCTACTTCCTACTTTTAAAAATTCATTCACCCTTCACTCCAATATCTCCTAAGCATCCTACAGGCATCTACTGCCATACCAATCTCCTAAATCTACACCTCCAATTGGCTAAGTACGAACAGGACACGTGGTGATATTTTTTGAAAAAAAATAATAAAAAATAAAAAGAGTAATTATATAAAGGAAAGAGACAACAGGCCTATTCATTATTTTGCATGGGCCAAATGATGAATTCACCACCCGACGCACCCAAATGATTCAGGGGACTCCATTATCAGTGTAGTACATACACCTCCCAGCGCTTCCATCATAGTATTTGTGCGAGCGGTATTATCATTGTTCCTCTGTTTTTAAAAATGAATACACTCTGAGGAGAAGAAAGTGGTCATTTCACTTATTCTCAGGATTGCATACGTTGGTGTATAACTCCGTGGCCTCCACAGCAAGGACCGAGGGCAGAGAGCACATCCAGTTTCGACTCTCACCGAGCTACACAACGAGCCGACCCAGCATTACAGTGAACACTAAAGAAGCGACTGTGTCAGGTAATAAACCCAGACTTCTTTGTTAAATTTGCAAGTTAAGAAGCTCGACCCTCTGCAAAGATGACAAATAGGGTCGAGCCAAATGTGTTCGATAGCTCCCAGTACCATGAAGACTGTATTTCGATTCTGAGGGAAGTACAGTGGCTACCCTTTTTGGAGAAATTCCATGGAAGCAACGAAGAAGTTGCTAAGCAATTTGCCTTCACATTTAATGGGGAGAAAGCCCTGATAGGAACTTTCCCATTCAGGGTTTCAGAAGACACCGTCGCCCAAGCGATAGGGGTTAGCCCAGAGGGGGAAAAGTATTTTAAAACCAAACAATTCA
Source organism: Pinus taeda (assembly GCA_000404065.3). NCBI lineage: Eukaryota > Viridiplantae > Streptophyta > Pinopsida > Pinales > Pinaceae > Pinus > Pinus taeda. The sequence goes on along the minus strand of APFE031155335.1, from coordinate 139,530 downwards.
AAGAAAAATCGTGGACCCAATTCATGTCTAGGTCCCGAGTCTTAGCGGTCAACTGGAAGAAAGGCGTTCCAAGAAGTTGGTTGGTGCATCCTTGGGATGAAATGGTTTACATACTTCAAAAGTTTGTAACCTGTGAAGGCCGCTACAACATTGTTTATTTATACCACATCAAGTTGTTGTTACACATAAAGAAACAATGTGTCATCAGTTTACCATATTTCTTATTGCAAAGCCTAACCAAAATGTCCAAAACCATCCAGAAGCAGAAAGGAAACGAGGACAAAAGCTTATATCATTTTGGTTTAATCAAAATTCTCATCGAACATGAAATGCAAAGAAGAGGGAAAACATGGAAGGAGTTCTTAGCTGCCAACCAAATCAGGGACGAGGAAGACAAAGAAGAATCACAAGAAAAATCAGGATTTATGAAGGACATTGATGAGGAGATTCCAGCATCATCCAAAGATAACAAGATACCCCCACCTGTGAGCAGCATAAGGACCAGACAAATGAGAAAGGAGGATGCTAAAAGGGCAGAACAAGACAAAGTCTTCACCACTTATTCAAGGAGAACAAGAAGTGCATCAAAAGTTCAGTTGCAAGAAGACCAACCCGAATCCAATGCACCTATACAGATGGATATTCAGAGTAGTGACCATTCACCACTAGGGCCAGGAGCCGATGTAGATGTTGAATGCCATTCACCCCCAGGAGCTGATGTAGAGGTCGAAAGTAATAACAAATAGGAAAGAGGGTCACCACCTCCCAATAAGAAACAAAAGAAATTAGAGAGACAAATTGAAAAATTAAAGGAAGAGCTCATGGAGGCTAACGTGCTGGAGAAAGTTATTAAGAAAGAAAATGAAATGCTCCGAACACAGAGTAAGGAAATTCAAAAGAAAAATGAAAAGTTTAAGGAGCGAGTTAATGAGCCGGAAGCTGAGTAGACAGACATTTGCAAGTGGGCCACCAAGTGGTACAATCAAAAGAAGACCCTCAAGGAAAAGTACAAAAGACTAAAGCAAGAGCTTCATGACCAGAAAGATGCCCAGGTGAAAAAGAATGTAGACACATTGCTCAAGGCAGCAGAGGTACAGGCAGGGACCGAGTTTAAAGGAAGCACTTCAGGGTTAGCATGAGGACATGCTCAGTCATTAAGTCGGGGAGAGATGTTGGTACCATTCTATGACCCCTTTTTCCTTCCCAAAACATGACCATTACCTATCTCTTTTCATCATTTATCCCTCAAATGCCTTGGAAATTGATTAATTAATAGTCTTATAGTTGTTGAATTGCATTTAAATTGATTTAAGGGTTTTGTGTTAATAAATTAGGATTTTTGGGCAAAATGACTACAGGAAGTCCCAACAACATGTAAATGGCTTATTGTTTGACATGTGGCATGACAGCCAGGCCAGAGCGAAAGGCATGGGTGAAAAGTGGAATGTCCAAGCATGGACAAGCACCTATCCCGCAGCGGAAACAACCCTCCTACATGCGCGGTCAACGGCTGGTCAACTATGGCATGTTGGCGACAAAGGCAGCAATAGCACACAGTCACAGTTCAAACCGATTTTTAGTTGTTTCCTTTTTTTATGTGTGTAAGCTAGGATAGAAACATTTTGTGTTTTGGTAAAAGCGGCAACAGCCGCCCATGGATGAACATCCATTTTCAAGGGATGTGAACCATATGTAAATATAAGTCCGAACCTGGATATATGTCCGTTTACGTTTTTACTTGTCGCTTCATGAACAGAGCTTTGATTTAATACAAACAAGACTTGCATTATAATCACAGTGCGTTGTTTTAATACGGTGATCGTGGGATAACAAGCTCGGTATACCAATAACGCGGACGGACCCTGCGTACATGGTATACTGATATCATTTTAATTGCGTTTATAGTGTCATTTTAATTACATTTTACAGTCAGAGCATTTGCTTGGTATTTGATATTGATATATATATGCACAGGGATTAAATCGATGTTTATATTCATGTGTTTATGAATGCGTTGTTTATATGTTTATGCATGTGCTTGAATAGACCATCATTTGGATCGTGAATTATATCCTGTAAGGGATTCGATCCAGGGTTGCCTTGTAAAGCACTGTCATGGATTGTATGCTTACGGTTTTCACTTTGCATGATTGTAATAAATGTTCATGAATGTTGGGTACCATTGAACATATGTTTTATGTTTGGTGTCTCTGTAAGGAGACCGAAACCTTTAAATACAGTGATACACAGCATATTATGAGTTGAATCTTAGCTGATAATGGTACATAGTTTGATGCTTAGTTAATATTTGATTGATAGTTTGATATTAGATCAAGTCACAACATTGTAATTAGGAAGAGTAGGCTTAGATTAGAGATCCTTTATGTCTATATATTTTAGGCACACGCCTCTAAGTCTACGCACCCTGGTCGATAATAAATTTAGCCCAGTCTAGCACCCTAGATAGGACACTACACATGTCTCGGGATGACAATATCAGAGTTTTGGCCGAAAATATCACCCCATCCAACAGTGAAGAAGAAGAACACATTGAAAAAAGTGAGAAAACCAGTGATGAAGAAACGCAAGACATTCAGGCACAGCAAGAACAGAGAGGAAAAGGAGAAATAGGTCAGGTTACTGAGCCTAAAATAGAGGTGCAGACAACAGCACAAACACCACGAGAAGAGAGGATGCAAAGCAGGGCAGAAAAGGCTGAAAAACCCCAAATGAGAGTTGTCACAGCCAGAAAAGGCACGTACAAACAACAGGGGAAGACACATCTTGAAATGGCAGCAACACAACCAGAAACAGTTAACACATGACTTTCTACAGGAAGCATGAAAACATAATAGCAAGAGGAGAAATCACCTGAGATTTTGGTCGGGGAGGTAGCAGTTGTGCTGGCTACCTTAAGCACATCTCCAAGACAAAAGGGGAAGCGAAAAAGGGAGCCCTCCATGTACTTTAAGGCAAGAAGGAGCACACAGATCAAAGCTGGCAGACCCGAGCCACAGTCAAAGGAGCCAATTACGATTGAGGACACAACAGCTAAATAAAAGGAGTCTCCATCGAAGATATCCATCACCTATGAATGAGGAAGCCAAAAACCTTCACTTGGAGAGAGAATTCAGATGATGGAATCAAAGACAGCTCTACAGGAAGCTGAGACAGTTCTATAGGAAGCTGAGAATTCTCTACAGGAAACTCGGGCTAAGCTAAGAGAGATTGAGAAATTGGAGGAAAAGGGCGGCCAAAAAATCACAGGAAGAAGGAAAGACAAGGAAACATCTGGTGAACAACAAAGAGAGGATAAGCTGCAGGCTGAGGTTAAGGCTTTAACAAAACTGCTATAGGAAAAGGAGCACATGCAGTGGGAAGAAGTAGAGAGAAAAGCATGGTTCATGACTGAGAAGAGGACATCACTTTAGAAGCTTGGCATGACAAAGAGGCCACCAGGGCCATCAAAGATGAAGAGAGAGATTAGTTGCTCAGAGGATGAGAAACACTTTCAGTAGGGGGTGATGATGAGCCCCAGAAATGAGTAATTATATGGGCTCATTCAGCCTCCTAATTCGACTTAAGCCACCATTCTCATTAGTTTATTGCATGTTTTTTATTATATTTATGCTAATAGAGTGAATTGGGTTAGTCATTATGCCAACAAGTTTAATGGGTGCTTTGTGCAGTTTTTTGGTCAATTTTGAGACAAAATCAAAGGTTTTAATGAGCACTTGGCAGCCAAATTTGTGGGAGAACAAGGGAGAGGATTCATAGGAAGGTGTCCCCTTCATTTATGGGCCCTCACCTCAAATTATCCACCATCAGCTCGGAGTTCAAGGGCCACCACATCAATTATCATAAGGGAAGCCGAGCAAGCGCTAGTAAAGTTGCTGTTAACTGCAAGTTTTGGCAGCCGAATCCCTAAAGTTTAAGAGGATTGTTGGGGTCCTAAATTTGTATAAATAAGAAGACTTAGGGCCTCATTTCAATTAGCTAGTTGGAAATTTTATTTTAGTCTTTTTTTTTCATGTTTTAGGTAGTAGGTTAGCTCTGCATTTCAGCACATTTTTAAGCTTTTTCTTGTAGACAATTTTTGAGGTAACTATTATTTCTTGAGCAATAAAGATGAATCCAGTTTTGCAACAACTCTAATATTTCTCAGGAGGCTGTAACTCTTGGGGTTGGGCCCAACCCAAGTGCCCAGTACCTCCTTTGTTTACCTTTATGTGTTTTTGCTGCATTCTTAGAATAAAATCTGCTATTTAGATTTAAATCTTGTTTTCTTATTTAGGTTGCTTTTGATGATTAAAAAGTCTTTCATGTTCAGATTAATTTGATAGGTTAATAACAGAGAAGATCTTTAGAAAAAGGCTATCAAGCACCTCTGATCTCACCTCTCCCTCAGTGGGACCATGAGTTGGGACCAAGGTGTCCTTGCTGCCACCAAAAACACTGTCTTTGCTTCTTCATGTAGTTATTAATGTTAGATTCTCATTTGCAGAAGTTGATACCAGTTGTGATTACATGCTCAGATCCATTCTTGTTTGGTTTCCATAGTTGATTTACGTGATTTGCTGCCAATAAACTGTTGTGCATCATGCTTATGGTTTCTAGGTCAAATTAGGTTAAAGTAGTTAGATCTTTGGTTTGTATAGCCTTTGTTGATCAGTTTTGGGAAATAACATGCAGAGTACCTGTGATACCTTCTCATCTATCCTTACACCATCCATGCAACCTACTTCGTCCTCTAACTCAGATTCTTGCCTCTCATTTGCCACGTTTTCTCACTTTGCCCTAGTTTCTACATTCTTGTGCATCATTCCTCCCTCCATTCTTGAACAAATCCAATCGCTCCTTAGCCTCATTCACCAGGTCCTAGACCTCTTAACATCCTTATCCAACCTCCATTTCCACTTTCCCACCATTTTTCCTCCATCGACCCTCCAAAATCCTCTTTTCAGAACATCCTGTAGAAATTACAGAACATCCTGTAGAACCCCTGCAGACTTCCTGTAGAAGCTCACGAAAGTGGTTTCTTGATATCCAAACTATGTGAAACTCTCTGGAAGGGTGCTAGGGACCCCTTAGGCCCTCTTCTCACCTTTTCAACAACTTGCAAGCACCTCCCCAGTTCCATTCCTCACCTCGCCTCTGCACAGTCAACAACGGTCGAACACATGCAAGATAATTCCACAAATATAATTGAAAAATACAAAAAGTTTTTTTTTTTTTTTCATAAAAAGATTTTACTATAGAAGTAGCTTAGTCACATGTGTTTTACCCTCCTAGAAGTCAATGGCATCTTTTTCTGTAGCTTTCATCATCTTTCTTGCATTAGTAGGGCTAGTTGGTAAAATTAGGGTTTGCATTTCCTTTCAACTTTTTAGTTCCTTTCTGCAAGTAGATTAGCCTCCTTTGAGTTAGCTTTCATCCATCAATTAAAAAGTTTCTTCTAAGAACTCATATAAGTTGGCTTAACCTCCAAGCGGACTTGTACCAGCTGACCAAGTGATAGCTGCGGCAAGAGCTAGTACTTGTGCATACATCACCGTCGCTTCCAAGTTTGTTACGAACTACTAGGTTGATAAAAGTAAAGAAGGGAGTCCGAGGAGTTGCAGAATTATTGCTACAACACTGGGGCCCACCAGCTAGCAGGAGGGGCATAAGTGTTGGAGGAAATGGTGCCCCCTTGCGGATAGCCATAACTTTGTTAAGTATATGGCAAAGGGTGTGAAAGGGTTCCAACGATACCGTCATCGAAGTGAGATACCCCTGGTGCATTGGCACCTTCAGGACGAGGGAGGTCTAGAGTGATGGTATAGAAATAACTAGATTGTGCATAAATCAGGTCATATCTTAGAGCATTTTGGAGAGCTTCTTTCTTGGTATGAGGAAAGTGAGACGCCATCTTTTCCAATGGGTGCTAAAAAGCTCCTAAAACAAATCTAGATAGACAAAGTCTTCGAAGGCGGGGCACGACATGTGCTCCTCCTTTCAACGCCACTCTTGAACATAGTTGGAAAGGCGAGTGGTGGAGGACTAATGAAATGAGGTCCATAGCTCTGTACCAATGTCGTATTAGAGAGGTAACTTGAAAAATGAGAGGAATGCTTTAGAAAGTATCGTGAAAATGGAATGAGATGCGGTGACTTGGTCTACATACCATTTTGCAGCATCTTCAGTGAGCGTGTGTTGGAAGAGTTGAAGATGAATGGGGTCTTCGATAATTGAGTTGGACGAACACGACATGTGGAAGGAGTGGACATGGTTGTAGGATCCTCTCCAGCATTACCCTCAAACTTTGGGATGTCTGACAGAAGCTTAGTTGGCATAGCAGACCAACCAACATCGTGATGGCTGAAATCTGGTAGACTTAACCCAACCATGAATGGAAGCATGGGGGCTAACGGAACGGTTCCTAAGACTATTCCACTTGATGTGACTACCGGGATAGAACTGAAGCCAACACTAGGTTAGGTACTTGCACCAGTTTTGGGTCCAAACATGGTGATGATATGTGGTGAAGGAGGCTTGAAATTAGATGAGGAATCAAATGAACCACAAGAAGAGTCGATATGGGGACTCAGGGGACTATGAACTCAAACCTTGCAGGGAGAAGTAATATGCCTAAGTGGAAACTGGGAATGAAGGTCTAAGAGTCTCTGCGACAAATGTCTTGGTGGTACAATGGTGGTAAGACACACGTGACATGGAAATGGTGAAGGAAGATCAACAATATGCATTTGTATCGATGAGGGGAGATAAATTTATTATGTTAAGTCTTGGCTTGGCGGTGTAAACCAAGAGCCCTTCACTTAAGGTATGATTGTGTGTGCAAGTGTATTTATTGATTAAGCCTAGATCATGTTTGTAAAAAATAAAAAATATTGATGAAAATAAAATGAAATTAACAACAGAAAATGAATAGCAAAACAACTAACTAAACCCCACCAAAATTGGGTTTGCAAACAATGTGCTAGTTGGTGGTGAAGTCGATTGAAAACAAACTAAAAAGTTCAAGAGATGTAAGTGTCGATGTGACTAGGATCAAGTGACACTAGGCTACTATAAAGTGGTGTAGCAATAACAAAAGACTAGAGAGGAAGATCGTTTTAAAAAGATAGGGTGATGGGTGAACAACCTAGGGAAACTGATGGTACCCTAAGGCCTATGACTAAATAAGGTTTAATATGAAACTATGGATGGTGATAACCTATCTTTATAAATCTAAACAAAAGGGTACAGATTTTGAAAATATGCTTGAAAGTGTTGCAGAAACTCAGACTACTCACTCAGCTAAACTCCTCCTATAAAGGTGGAAGTTGTTATAGACATATTTGGGCACTGCAACCCCAATCATACATGTCCATAAACCAAGGGCTTCTGAGTCCCTAAAAATGTTGTTTCATACCCTAAAGAAACAAGGTCAGTTAATTACATCATCTCCCTGAAGTTTTCCACAGAAAACTGCTAAGAACTGGTCAAAACTGGACCATACAGACTGCTCAGTGCAAAGGGTGCGATGAATCTCACCTGCCACATGCAAAAAGCGCGATGCATACTGAAAAGCCCTTCTGTAGGGTGCGATGGGAGAGAGTAGACAAATGGCAGAGATAGTTTGCAAGATGGATGATCATGGAATCTTCCAGAAACTTCTCCTGTGACACTTGCCTCTCTGAATTCGCCCAGGGATGAGTAAGAGATCATGAATCTCCAAGTGGAATCAAGAACTATCAGAGAGAGGACACTAATCAAAATCCCAGAAGCTAACTCACTTCCCTGCAATCATCTATATATGGATCCCTCATCCCAGAGATCCAGAGGCTGGAATTTTGCGTCTTGTAAGGAAGTGTTGTTGGTTTCCTGGTGGAACATCATAGTGTTGGGTGATCTAAGCTTTTTATGAGGTGAAGAAGGGATTTCATACTAGGAGGATGACGTTGGGTCAGATCAATGGGTTGTAATCCTCTCTTCTATTCTTCATATCAATAAAGTTATTCATGTTTTCCTCCACATTCTTATATGTTTGATGATATATGCATTTGTGTGGTCAATATATATATGGTCCTATATTGTTTATGATTTTAGATCTCTGTACTTTGAAGGTATTATGCTGCTTTGACTTTACGGGTACTCTTTGAAGTGGGATAACCAAGCCAGGAGTGGCAAAGATCCATCAGAGAGGAGAAGGAACAAGCAAGGAACCAAGTGAAAGATTGAGGTTGGTATTCTTTGCTCCTCTCCTATCTACTTCTCATAAAGGAAAACGAAAGTAACTTTAATCTATTTGTTTCTAAGATAGCTACCCGTCTTAGTGGGACTAGCAGCTCTACATAGACACTAGATTTCCCAATAACAGAAGTGTACTAGAAGCCCTAAGTGGCTAAATTCCACTTCAACGAGTAAAGCAACATAGATCAAGGCCTAACCGGTATGAGACAAAGGTCAAACAACCTAGCAGACAACTCTTGGAAAAACCCAGAAACAGATCTGATAAAAACTCGAAAACCCTAAAATCACATGTACTAACCTGTTTTTAGGGGGGATTGCACTTTTTGGGCTGAAAGGTGCACTTTGGACTCCAAATCACACTTTTTGGGCTGAAAAATGTGATTTCTTCTCCTTGAATCTCGTTAAGCAAATCTCGAAAAAAATTGTGGTCTCTATCATGCTTAGTTCTTGTGACCTGCGGAAAATACTAGAAAACTTGCGGAAGTAAAAAATTTAACAGATTTAGGGTTAAAAAGCTAAAAATAAACATTAAGAGACTGAAAAACCCTAAGCTTAAAATCAAAGGTCACCCAGGTTTCTGGATCTGAAGTATAAAACGAGTGGAGTCACCAATTTCGTTGTAGTGTTTTATTATCAAAGATGTACGATAAGAACCCACTTAAGACTGTGGATGACAAACAATCTCAACAATATAAATGGCTGCTAAACATTGTAGATCTACAACAACTGATAGTAACAAAACCTGCCAAAGTCATGATCTATGCCACAATCATAGTTAAACAACAAAAAGAAACAATAATAAATCCAAACATCCAATGGAAACCAAATATACAAATAATATATTTTGTTATAACACCTGTAAAGAGAACAAATAAATGTTACCAGTCTCGCTCTATGGGATGGGTTCTTGGCTATCCTCAAACTTCTTCAGCTTGTGTAGAGTCTCTCTCCTCTATAATGTATAAACCCAACAAATAATGGTGTGCGACAATGAAAATAATCATAGTTACAACAATGAGTGCAATAATGAAAATAATCAAAAGTGAATGATGAATGTAAACCCATTCTATTTATAACAAATTATTGAATTATCCTCGAGTAATGAATAGTAATAAAATATTATTAACCTCATTCTTGGAATAAACACTTGGAATATTTTATTATATTTGGTTATGAGGGAAAAAGTATTTAAACTTTTATTTAGAAATAATAAATAAATAAATGATTTATTTATCATCTCAAGAAATTGGTTAAGGAATTATAAACAAATGATAATTTATTTAATTATTTCCAAGGGATTTAGTCAAGTTTGACAAAGAATAATAATTAATTAATGATTAATTAATTATTCCTAGAGAAAAATAAGATAATTAATAATTTATTTGCTGACTTTTCGTAATTGGGTCAAATATGGCAAGGAATAATAATTGAACAATGGTTTAATTAATTATTTCTAGAATAAAATTAAATAAGTAGTGATTTATTTAATTATTTTTCATGGGTTTAATTATAAATTACTTAACAAAGGTGGTTTATTAAGTAATTTCTCACAGTGAAAGAAATTTCACTATGATAAAGTTGGATTTGCATGGTGTACTTCGATCTATCTAGTAAATTAAGCTAGATCATCAATTTTTTAGAGATAACAATTTTTTGCTACCTTCTTTTGGAGTTGTTTTCCCTCTTGCCTCAAGATGATAGGCTTGCACACACACATCATCTAGATTATCAGGATTAAACATTAAGATAATGTGCCTAAGATAATTGTGTAAACCCCCTATGTACTTCAACAACGTGTCTTGTGATTTCGAATCTACACCTAACATTAAAGACCTTTTTCTGAATTCTTGGGTGTAATCTTGCACATTTTGACCTTTAAGTTGTCTAAAGTTCTGCTAATTCATGATGGTTTTCTGAATATAAGCTAGAGGGTAGAATGATCTTTTAATTGCAATAATGAAATCAAACGAAGAAATTGAGATCTTACAATGTTTATTTTTATCTCCTCTTGTGTCTTTGATTCCCAATATATTAGTGTTGCACCCTCCATTCTCAAGGAAGCTAACTGAATCTTTATGTCATCCTCTTGAAGGTTTTTCATTTTGAAATAGACCCCCAACTGACGAATCCAATTATCAAGCTTCTTTTCATTCACTTCACCATTATACATGGACAACTCAAATTTAACATCCAGTTTTATTAAGGGAGATTTATCAGTTCCTTTTGAGGTATGTTGATGAGTATGAGTAAGGGTTGTGCTAGTAGAAGAGGGTGAATATTATTGCGATGAAGAAGATAAAGAAAGGAGATGGTGGAGAGGGTGGAGTTTTACTTCCATTTCCATTACCTCCTCTTCAAGAACCTTCTCCTTTAGGAGGTTTGGAGCTTTCACCTTGCAGCATGGTATTCCTTTCTTCATAAAGAACATTTACCATCTCTATCATATCAAAGAAAGCCTTCCTGAAGACCTTTTCATCTTCTCTCATCTTTTAGTTCTCCTTCATGAAACATGCTCTTTGGAGTCTCAACCACAACTTGAGGATGAACTGGCGTTGGAGATTGTGGCAAACTTTCCCTCCTTCCCCTTGACCCATCTTCAGGGCTTTCAACCAACTTCCCTTTTCCTCTTTTGAGTTTTAACCTTGTAAGCATGACATAAACTTGTAAATATTTAAATCCTTCTTACACAAAGAAAACCTAGGGCTCTGATACCAAAATGATCTTATTAAGAATAATAGTTTATTGTGCTAAGATACTCCTGAGATTAGAAACAAAATGTTATTCATGTGCTTAAGGATTCATGAGTTTTGCAAGTGAAAAATGAGTTTTATGTTAATTTTATGAGCAATTTTAACATAAATAAGGGACTGAACAACAACATAAAAATGTACACAACATCACCAAAAGCACATCACAATAGGAACATGATGAATAATTTCACCCCTCTTGGGCTACATCTCCTTGGTCTAGCTTCCAATGGGTTGGGCCTCTCTATTATGATCAAATGTGTAAAAATATTTCTTTATAATGCTCAAATGCTTCTCAAACTTGCTCCAATGAGTCTATCATGTACAAAAATGGCTATCTAGCCTCTTTATGCACCCAATTTGGTCGAAAACTGGAGAAGTTATGATCTCTCCTAGTTTTCCCATTATTCACTCTACATTTTCCCCAAAATCTGGTAAGAAACCTGCAAATTTTCCCGAAATTTCACTATCGAAGTGACAAATTCTCCAATTTTTGGGTGGATTTTTTGGACCGATATTGGCCCATTAAAACCCACCAGTAGTTACATTAAATTCCAATACATGGTCACATGGGGCGATTTGGAGATTGCTGGATTTGGTGGTTAATATAACTATCGGTGGCAATTTTTCGCATGGGGAGACCTTTGGCGGTCAAACATTGGTGGTAAGCAGGGCGGTTAGTGAGTGGCGGTCACATTAATTGCATGGAGGCATTCACATGGGGGTCGATTAAGTCCGCCCAACCCCCCAAACCTTACATCATGAAACTTTAAATACATATGGTGCCCTTATAGGTTAAGATTTGCGGTAGTGTTGTATTGGCATTGGAGTTTCTTGTATGTTGGGTGGTCGACGATTCAAACCCCATTGCCTCTTCCCAATCCATAGCCAATTTTTTGTGGCCTCCCGAGTTGCCACGTGGCGGACCGTGGTTGGCCACTTCACCAGCCAATAAAAAATGCACAAATTCTAATCAATACCAAGGTGCCACTTGGCACGACCTGATTCACTGAGAAAACTTTGACCCAATCAACTGCCACATAACCTGCTTAGTCAGTGCCACGTCAGCTATACGTGCTACTAACTGGGATGTCCATTTTTTTGAAAATTTGCTTGTTTGACAAAGTGGACATAACTCATTTTTGGAGTCATATAGAGTCTTATTCGCACGAAATGAGTTGTGCCAGATTTAGGATGACGAGCACTACAAGGTCTTTTAGGTTACATAACAATTTGACAATTTTTATTTTTTAGCATAATTTTGAGCACCTGATCAATAAGATTTCCTCTACAAAGTGTGAATTAAGATCTTCACATCCCTTACAAAGTACAAATTAGTGCAGGAAACAATCATATTATAATAAGAATTCATATCACTTCCTCTCACAAGTGTGAATGAAGATCTTTACATCCCTTACAAAGTACAAAGTACAAATTTGTGCAGGAAAAAATCATATTATAATAAGAATTTGTAGTGACTTCCTCTTACAAGTGTGAATGAAGTCTTCAAATCCCTTACAAAGTAAAAAATCCCTTATACTCTTGGCACAATTGTATTCATATATATGTATGTGTGACATTTTTATATATTGGCTTGGACTTTCTTTTTTTAAGAAAATGAGACATTCACGTAAAAATTTTAATTGTCAATAAATGACAAAGAAAATCCATAAGGACGCACCATGAAAGCGATCTCCTTTTATTAACCTTCATTGACAAAGTCATGGAAGAAGGATTCACCAATCTCATAGGTGCAGAACAAAAGTTGTGCATATAGAATTATCTTCTCATTCAAAATCAATGTTAAATATTAATTAATTTGTATTTATATTTATCCTAATACAATACAACGGTTAATTTGACTATTTTAAATATTTTTCAATATAATATTTAATATATATTTTATTTTTTAAATAAAAAAAATTATTAATTTAACATTAACAATTTAATTTAAATAAATTTTACATGAAATTAAATAATATAGCATTAATTTTCCCAAATAATTTTGATAGAAAAAATCAACACTCTATTTCACTGATGTATGCATTGATAATTCATTTAAAGCACCTTTCTTGCTAAATTCAACTTTTGGTGCAAATTATAATTGACTTCTCTTTTAACAAACATAACTCTAACTGTGAAATTGACCATACATACTTTTGAAAAGCACAAAAAAACATGACTAATTTAATAGCATGGGGTAACATTGATTCTCAACAAAAAAAAATCTAAGCTAATGAGTAGTGCAAGTGCTTTTGTGCATAGCTTTAGGAATTGATTGTTATAAAATCATTCATAGATATATGTCAATATAAAGTGGAATAAACTTTCTATAAGAAGATACATTTTATAACTACATTTACAACAACTACAGTTACAACACATAGTAACTAATTATTTTAATTATAGCACAAGTGGCGGGGACAAGCTACTATGTAGCACTTGTTAATTTATAAATGGGAAATTATAATAATAATTTTAATATAGGTTAATTTTGAAGATGAATACTTAAAAGGTGAAAAGAATTTTGGATTAATTGATACATATTTGTGGATTTTATGAGAACTATGACATCAAAATTAGAACTATAGCCCTTAAAACCCATATTTTTGTGTTGAATATACAAAAAATAGTCCCTATTTAAAAAAGTGGTGTTACCTATAACACCATTTTCCTTTCAAGGTTAAAATTACCATCTTTACAGCTATGAGCTTAGCAATGTTCTAATATTGTTGAGAAATACGATATCAATCACCAAATCAAAAGCGGCACTAAGACTGAAATCATTTTTATTTTTTAAGTTAGAAGTACAACTTCTTTAGAACCTTGAAAAATAGAATTGTTTTAACCAAAACCATAAAATCAACCCTTGAATCAAAAAGTGGTTCTCATAATAGTAACACCTTTTCTTATAGGGATAAAATTTCAATTTTTGGGAAATCATGGTCTTAACAAATGGCACCATTGGAACCAAAATCTGAAAACCTACCATGGAATTGAAAATATGGACTATTAGAAGCATGTTTTCATTAACTTTTAAAATTCATGGACGAAAAGTTAATATTGTTGTGAAAAAGATTGTAAACAAGGGAAAAAATGAAAAATGAATTAAAAAAAAAAAAAAGAAAAAAAAGAAATGATACTCTATTTAAATTTTTAAAAATAATAATATAAGAAAAAAATGATATAATTAGGGAAAATTTTTCATTAAAAATAAAATAAAAGGGGAAATAATAGTTTTTAAAAAACACATGAAACAATAAAAATTATCTAAATAATTAATAAAAATAATAAAAAAATTCAATATAAAATTGGTATAAAATAAACATATTGAGAGAATTTTTGTTTCAGGACTATGTCATTTGCGGGAAATCCCCTCATCTTGTTGCTTCAGCTGCAAAAATGATAAACAAGAGCATTTTTTTGCAGCAAGGTTTTTCCTACATCCAATCTAAATCCATCACTTCAAATCCTTTGAACCTTTTAGTCTTCATGAAACCAATTTCAAGGGGAAACTTATGTATTCAGGTGAAGGCCACTGACCTTGTCTCTACACTAGCTTCCAAAATTTAAGATCGGGCAAGAATTCCCACCATTTTTATGTGATTTCTTCATAGAGGTAGGAAACTTCAGGAAAGAAATTCACTTGGAGATTATAGCATAACCAAGGACACTTCAATATTTTCAGTTTAAACTTAAATGATGAAGCCAAAGTCTACGACACATCCTCTGTCTCTTTGTCTAAATCCTTTAAGGATACTTTCAAGCCAAGGCCTCCATAGCTGATTCCAAAATGGATCTCAAGTTTAGCCTTCATTGTGGATCAGGTGGAAAATATCTCGATTATTAATGTGGATCATCTTCAATCTAAGGATGCTTACATATATTATTCGACTCATGTCATTATTTGTTGATTTAATGGTTTATGGGCTACAACATTTGCACTTCGGGAATGGGTGCAACAGCCTTGGTCCCCAAATACAAATCTATTTTTTTCTTGAAAGGTTTTTTTGTGATGTATTTTAAAGATCTTAAGGATTATCGAAAGGTTTTTGATGAAAGACTTTGGTTTTGGGACCGTGTTGAGTTTTTTTTCAAAACTTGGTTTGTTGGTTTTTATTCTCTTTCAATGCCAACTAGAATCACTCCAGTTTAGATAAGAATCCTAAATTTACATTTAATTCATTTAATCATTAAATTCATTTATGTAATTTTTTGAATTTCGTAATCCTTAATTCATTTATGTATTTTTTTGAAATTATGATTTATATCGTAAAATTGGTATTTTTAAAATAGAAATAAATTTATTTTATAAATTACATTACTATTTCTAAAACTAATAAATTTAGTAAATTCATATTTATAATGAAAAATCATTTAAATTTTATACAAAATTTAAATAAAACTTTTATATATATGAAAATAGAATAAAGTGAGGATTACTTGTTATCAATTACAAGAGTAACAAGAGGCGCTGCAAGGCAGCTAGTCCCTGCCTAGGGTGGACAAAAAATATTAGAACTAAACCTAGCAAGACGATTAGGAGTTTCTTATTAGACTTGGCAAGGAGGAAGCTAAATTTGTAGGTATTGAATCAACCGATTATTCAATTTGGTAAACCGTCTTCGATCATTAACTGTGAATGCATGCAAAAGCCAATTAGCTACAACTAATATGCAATATGAAAATTCCGCCAAACATTAGGAAGAAACTCAAATTAGTAAATCAAATTAGTAAATTAAACCCTTACAGTTTTCTTTAACAAACTTCTTAGGGCAAAGCACATTCACATTAAAACATTATCCATTGAAAAATACCCCTTAAACTTTTTCTGTATAGCTTGTGAGAAGTCATTTCTTCAATTTTACTAATATGTTACATGCCAACCACAAGCACATTTGCAATTTCCATTTTCCTTTAAAATCGAATTAGTTGCAACAATACTTTGGTACGATCTAAATTATGAAAGATCCATGTCTCTTTGCTTAAATATATACACTGTATTTTGTTAATTGCTTAGATTGATTAACGTATTGTGGTGTTTCCAATAAGGGAAAAATATTATTAAAAGAAAGGATTTAAAAGCACGGACATGAATTCTGAGGTTAATGCAACCACAAGTTGCTGTTCTTTTTTTTTATGTTTGAGATATAAAGTGCAGTAAATCATTGTTTCTTTTTAATGGGTCTCAACAAAAAAAAACTAGTCCCTTACTTAGATTGCATTGCAGGGGGTGCCCAACACAGCGTCAGGGAGCTGAAATCCTGAGATAGAGAATAGAACGATTCCCTGCCTCGCCATCCAGAGACAGTGTGTCTTATGGACACCTGGAGGGGCAGTTTGCCTTTGTGCTATTTGAGAGATGCACGAAAACTAAAACTATATTTGCAGTTATTCATGCAGTTATTGCATGTCACCCACTTTTGCACTGGCCCCTCTATTTTGGCAATGATCTCTTACCATAAGAATATTTGTAAACTGGTTGATTCAATAAACGTGGGCAGAATGCCAAAGCTAAAAAATGAAGGAAGCCGGAGGAGTATGGATAAACGAAAAAATTTGGGGATTAAATAGCATAAATATTGAAATCAATAGACAATGAGAATACTGAGAGTTTAGGCTTGAAATACCTTGAGGAATTTGATTTTGGATTGAAGGGGAAGATTTGCAAATCTCTCGAAAAGCGCAGATGGACGGGCATGCATAGAGATAAAGTTTCATCCTTACTCACAAAGGAGCCATAAATCGACTGGACTTTCAAATCCAAGTTTCTTACTCTCCACTACACCCTATCATTTCCACTTGTCTGCTCTCTAAAGATCCCGGGCGAGCAAGAAAACGAAGGGCAGTGAACAACGCTGATAGGGCAGCCGGATAGATTACCTCATGCATAGTTTTGTATGAAATGCAAGGAGAAAAGACATAATCTAGTGGATCTCATATTACGGTTGGAGGATCTATGGGATCCGTGTGAGGATTGCCCGCTGGAGAAGCAACATGAGAAAAGGAGTTAGTAGTTAAGAACCATATCAATTTCTGATTGTTTGGTGCTCTGGCTAGAATCATGAATAGATTCACTCTTCTTCGATCCTAATATGATTTCCTTTCATTCCTACAACATTCAGGCCTATAGCATTAGCCCTACTCCATTGCTACTATTCGGAAATAAGATGGATGGGCGAGAACAAAGCACAGGTAGGGAATTCCTGAAAAGCAAAGCTTCTGCACCACCAGCCCGCACTCTATCCATGCAAGAAGCATGCACGTAAGTAAGCCCTTTCTTTTGTTCGCCGTTGTCTTTGTTTATTGTCCCACCAGCCTGTGTCATCGTTGTTTCTTGGACCAACCTAGTCGGATTCGACCATCTCTCTATTAAAGCCCCTCTTACACCCCACCCAAAGAACCCAAATTGACCATCTAGAGAGCGAATTAATTTCGTTCTACATGAGCTCTCTTCTTCAGCTTTTTTGGAGTAAGTGAAGTTCGTTAAGCCTAGGGTGATAGTTTTTGTCTTCATGGGTTGGGTTCCCACGGGTGGTCCTTCCAATCGTTCAATCATACAATCTACCTGATTATGTTCTTAATCCTCTACCTGATTATGTTCTTAATCCCTTTTAGCATGCGTTGGGCCTCTAAGTTCCCAAATGGCACATGCGAATCAAACCAGTAATCAATGTAAGGTAAACAATAAATCCAGCCAACTATAGTTAGGGATTTAAATGGAGTTTAAGATCTTCTTACCATGGGAGGCTAGTGAAATGATGGAATCTGTCAATCAAAGCAATGACACCATCTACAAGAGTATACCATCTACCTTGGAAGGACACGGCAGGAACGAACGCCGCCAGAACTGGTCACAGGGTATGGGCTCGCAGGAAGGGTAAGCTTTCATGGTGGTTGCCTCGCTGTAAACCCTAAGACTCCTTTGTAAACAATGTGGAGATGGGATCCATGATTATTGTAGTCACACTTCCACTCTAGGTGATTCTATAGATATGGATGAATCTCAGCCCACCGTTGATTCAGAGATTTGCAACGTTACAAAATGATTTCCCCCTAACACAGAGAAACAAAAAATCAGGCTTTGCGAAGGGATGGCTCTACTCAGGTATGTATCAATTTTACCAATGTTCGTTAGCTTAGCTTCTTCTGGTTCTGTATTAGGCATGCCGGAAACACAGCTTGAATGACAACAGGCCTAAAACACACAGCTTGAATCACAATTTCAGTATGAACGACAGCTTGACAGCTTCAACGTGAATGACAACTTGACAACTTGAGCCTAAATGACCAGGTGGACTTGTGCCAGAGCAACATGCAGAGTAGACATGGCAGACACATTACAACAGGCACATGTCTTTCCATCTTCATGCAACAACTTGTACGTTTGAAAGTACAATGTGCCAAGCATCATTATCCCAAAGTACAATGTGCCAAGCATTATCCCAAGCATTAAACGCTTAGGAGTATTGCTAGCATTAATTGGATGTTTTAAACTGCTCTAACACTGAATGGAAACAATTAATTATTTATAACCTATGTTTTTGCCTCCCGCCTCAGGAAGAGGCCAAATAACACAATGAATTATTATGTACAATTTTTTTTTTCGATATACTCCCTCAACCGGCACTAAAAAGAAGGTCACAAATAGGTCAATTAATGTTAACATCGTGGTTTCCGATTACTATAGTCCCTGGGCATTGCCAAATGGCAGGGACTAATAATAAGTGACAAGGTCCTTAAATATCATCTTCTGAACGACTAAAACTGAGGCAAATACTGCTACCATCACCATTTCAACAAGGTGAAGCGTCTCAACAAAGCACAGACTTCTGGACGTAGTCTACGAATTGGCATGTGCAACTCCCATGACCTGTAACATTAAAATTACACAAATGTTCAACAAACACATATTTGGAAAACGACTCTGATATCTTGTTCACTCAAGAAATGAAACTGATTCAAACCCAAAAACAATTAATATACCAGACCTAAGTAGCGAGGCAGTTTCATGGAGAGAATATGTATATGACGATTTAAAAGTGAAGCAGATCATTGGCGGAAACAAACACGTGCCGAAAATTTGAAGGGATTTAAGCAGGAAAGTAAAAACATCAAGTTTATGAAGCGAAACAGATTCGGCTTAAACAAACATGTCCAGGCTAAAAAGTTGAAGAGATTTATGTTGAAGATATCTTGAATTTGATTGTAGATTTTAAAAATGTTTTTAAATTTGATTGAAAATTGTTGAACTTTTATTCTTATCTATTGAATTCAAAAATATCATAAAATCTAGGATATTTCTAAAATCTACCATCCAAGTAAAAATAGTCCTAAGATAAATTTATGTGTATAACAAACATATCCCAGTACAAACCTGATTCAAGCAAAAAGAAATGATACATCACATCTACTCCAAACAGTATTTTAGATTCAAGGCGAAAGCAAATGAACATGGCCTAAACTGTATAGCAGATTCAAGCGAAATGCAAACATACTCAACCCAAGCTCACAAAACATACCTAAGATTTATCGCAAGGACAGACAGGTGCATACTGAAAAGAGCTAAAAAAAAAACAAGCAAAAGCAAACCAAACATGGATAAAGGTACATATTAGAATAATTTTACTTACTGGGGTCCTCTGTGACTAGTTTTGCAGTCTTATTAAAGTCATAGTCGGAATAAAAGTTCTTGGATTGCTTCCAATTATTGTTTAATGCATGATCGATAACTGTGTTAGGCTCATAACAAGGCTCCCCTGGCTGGATGGCATTGCAGGTGTTGTCTCCCTGACTGCAAGTAGAATCAATAGCGGAGGGCAAGGCATAAACATCTGCGGTGGGATCTGCAACACACCACAATTTTCCCTTAACAAAAGTGGAAAAATTATCATCCTGGGGACCTATACTTGGAATGGTAAAGTGTGAATCTGTACAAGTCCCGAAGGCTTTATTCATATCTCTAGTTAGTGAGTCTGTCAATAAATTAGAATTTCCTGGGATCCACTCTACTTCAAAGTTGAATTGCTAGAACTAGATCTGCCAAGTTAGAATTCTGCCTTTAGCAATTTGTCTTGATATTTTGGTAGATAGAAAATATTTGAAATTCCTGGAATCTATTCTCACCAAAAATTTCACGGGAGTAAGATATACTTCAAATCATTGTATCTCATTGGATATGGCTAGTGTTTCCTTTTCAGCTATGAAATAATTCTTCTGGCTAGGTATAAATTCACTAGAAGCATATGCACAAAGATTTTCTTCAGTTTTACCTTCACTGTCCTTTCTTTGTTCTAGTAGAACAACTACCCAAAAATCTAAAGAAGTGTCAGTCTGAAGAATAAGTAAACCATCACCTGGTGGCTGAAGCTTTGGCAGGTGTTGACATTCTTCTTTCAGTTGTTTAATAACTTCTATTGCTTCTTGTGACCATCCTTGTTTGAGATGTCTTCTGATTGGCGTTGTCTTCTCTGTCAAATTTGGAATGTACTTGTGAAGATAATTTAAGACACCCAAGAATCTCTGAATTGTCTTGGTATCCTTCAATTCATCAAGGAACTGTGTCAATTTGGTTAGCACATGTGGTTGCATTTGGATCGCACCATTGACAACATTAATTCCCAAAAATCAATACTATCTTGGAATAAAGACATCTTTCTTTTTGACAGGACTATACCATGTTGTTGAACTTCTTTCAGGAAAATATCTAGATGCTTTAGATGAGTATGTACATCTGGACTATGAATGAGAATATCATCTATATATGTGACAATAAAATCATATTTAGCAAAAATAAAATCCATTCTTCGCTGGAAGAATGTCGGGGCGTTTTTCAAACCGAAAGGTACAACCTTCCACTGATAAAATCCGGCTGGACAAATGAAAGCGGTTTTATGCCGGTCTTCTAGTTGGATCTGAATTTGATAATACCCCGACTTCATATCAAACTTACTAAACACCTTGCTATGCTGGATTTTTTGCATAATTGTCTCAGGCCTTGGCAATGGATAATTAAAGCTCTGAGTAATGGCATTGAGGGGCTTATAATTTATCACCATCCTTGGTTTACCCCTGACTATCTCACAGTGATTCCTTACAAGAAAAGATGAGCAAGAATAATGTGACTCGCTTGGCTCAATAAGCTGCATTTGTAGCAGTTCTTTCATCTATTTCTTTATCTCCTGCTCATCTGATGGGGTGCAGGGAATCATCTTACCTTTGACTCCATTGTCATGCAAGGTTATGATTTCTTGCATTGGGCTCTCAGTTTCCCAAAACTGTTGTGGGTTTTCTGAGCAACTTTTAAGAAGTCTTTGATGGATATCACTTTGTTCTGTAGACCAGTTGGGATCAATGCATGCCAATTGTTTTGTTTTTTATTCTTCTCTTTTTTATAAAATTGCAGCACTTCCTGCCAATCGTCAGAATCTTTCAAAGGCTTTCTGGCTCCTATCCTTTTCTGGCTATTTTTATGTCTAGCTTTTGAATTTGCAATAAATAATCTAGGGACAGAAATAGATTTCTTTTTCAAATTGATAATAAGCTTATCTTGGCTGCTTGTTACTGGAAGCACAGAATTTAGAAATGGCATTCCCAACATTAGACTAACTGAGGGATCAAAATGCTGAATTGCAGAAATATTAACAATACTTCCCCCAACTTTCAAAGAAATATTGTTTACATAATGTGTTAAACTAATAGATCCTCCAATTGTTTCTGAAACCAGTATATTCTTTAATGGTTTCCACAGAGATTTAAATAAAGATGGTCTAGCGAGATTATTTGATCCTCCGGTGTCAACAAATGCATCTACAGAAATCCATTCATTTTTTACTTGGACTTGAACCGAGATATAAATTAGGTTATTTGTTTTGACTATCTTTTTTAATGATGTATTTTCTTCTGTTCTTTTAATCTCTGGTGGTGTCAAACTAGTTGATGTTGTTGTGTGTTTCTCAAATGGGAAAAAAGCATTTATTTTTGGTATAGGTTGCACAGGTTGCTTACCTTCTCTGATAGATAATGATACTGCATTTACAGATTCATCATCTGAATCTTCTGATGTCTCACTTGTGACTTCATAAATAGTGTCACTCTCCTCTTCACTGTAATGATTTTCTTCTGAGAAATCATCATCTGAACATGACAAACATAAATTCATTTTTTGTACATTTTCTTCTCCTTCCTCTGCTTCTGCATCTGATATTTCAGTTAGAATATATACATCTGAAACATCATCTTCTGAATCTACAACTGACCAATCATCCCGAAATTATTCTATGTCTATACATGCTTTGAGCTTACTGGATGAATTCTGTGGACACTTTCTTGCAAAATGTCCTTCTTTTTTACAAATGAAACAAAAATTGTTGTTTCTGGTTTTTGTTCTTTTCTTCAAAAATGTATATTTTCTAAAAGGTTTTCTTGGATTAGAGACTCTCTTGGGTTTGAATCTACCATATCTTTTTGTTTTCTTCTTCTTTCTGAAAGGTGTCCATGGTAGCATTATTTTACAGACATCTGAACTAGGTGTGATGTCGTGTACTTTCTTCTGCCAACATAAGTATTTAACCTTTTCTGTAACTCTGAACAGAATATCAACCCAATAGATTTGATCTAGTCTTTTGCTTTGTACATCTAGATCTTTCATTACGAGGTCTCCTAAATTGCCTGGTAATTTTGACAAAAATGAAATTTTCTGAGCTACATCATTTGAGAGATTAGCTTTAAATACCTTAGTCATGAAATCTTTACTAAATTGATCAAGATATTTCAAATATTTTAATTCCATTATGCTAATATTAGTTATGATTTGCTTCCTCACATCTACTAGTTCTGGCATGAACTGTGTTTTTAATAACAATTCTAATGTGGATAGTCCAGCATCCATGACAGCTCTTCTTTCTTCTTCAGATGGTCCCATCCACCAGTCATAGACTATTCCACTCATGCATTTTTCTGCTAGGACCATGATGGATATATTATCCAACTTTGTAGTAACATGCATTTGATATAATGCTCCTATCTAGATTCTGATTGATTCTCCAGGATTTGAAGAATTATCTAAATCTAGAATATAGCTGCTTGTGTTGGCTGCATACAAGTATTCTTCAACTCTAGGATATTTATTTACTTCTTTCAAAATATGTGCCTTATTCTGATTATGTATAGATGGCAAAATGAAAGATGGGAATTTGGAGGCAGCCTTTTCTAATGTCATTACTTCCTTCTTGGACTCAAAAGGTTTATCTGCTTTGAATGTCCTAGATTCACTGGTTAGTCTTCCATTGTCTTTGGAAGTACCTTTTCTTGCACTGTTTGCTGTTGTTTCTCCTTTTTCTTCTTCTTCGTCCTCCTCTAAATCCTAATAATTGGGTGCAGACATATCTATATGAAATTTTGGAACTTGTTTGGCCTTTTTCTTTTGCCTTCTTCATCTCCTTTCTTCTTTTGCTTGCTTCCCTGGTTGTTGCTCCGCATATAGCAATTTTAGATTGTCATTTATCAGATCAGCTTGTTTGCCTAGATCATCTAGAACATCTTCGGCATGAGCACACCAAGTAGTTAGGTAGTTTCCTATCTGATATACTTGGTCCAAATCATTTGGATTTTGTGAATTATGTTCTAGCAATGGGGCACAGTCAGCTCGTGTAGGTGGTTGTCTGGTCTTGGATGAAGAAGTACAAAACTTTGTTTTGGGTGGCCATTTTCCTCCTCTTACATATCTATGATTTGCATATTGGAATTCTTCTACTGGTGGGAAAGTATTTACATAATTTCTAAACATCTTATTGACAACAAGAAACGGCTTCTCTTCTGGTATATATAGCTGATTTGCAGACAGTGATGAGTTGGAAGAACTAGGTTCCTCTGGTATTGGGATATGATGATAGAAAGATCTTCTTCGACTGACAGGGATTGGTTCTTTTTCTACTGGTAACACATGTTTCTCTGGCAAAGCTATTGGCTTGGGTATTGTGGATGAGTTAGGCATGATTTTAACACAATCATAAGAAAGATACATTCTTTTGACCAATTTGTTTGAACTATCTGTTGTCAGAGACTTATATTGAATGTACCAGTCACTGGGCAAAGCTTCTTTATCATAATGAACTCCTTCAACCTGTGCACTGCCTATTCCTACTGCAACACAATCCCTCAACACTGGCTGTTTTAGCTTACGATGTACTGTGTTTGTTAACTGAAAAGAGGTCTGAACTATTATAGACAAATATTCACTATCATCAACCATTGATAGACCTTGCACTCCATTCAGGCTTTCCAACAATCTTTGAGATGAGCATCTGTCAGACTGATTGCATAATTAGGATAGATTGTTCCATGTTGACATCCCGAAGAAAGGTTTCCCTATATGGTTCCTATCCGGGCATGATCATACGTATTGTGCCTTGTATCAAAAAGTTCTGCTATACATGGAGTGTTTAAACCATGACGAAATAATGGGGCTAATCCTATTTTAATCCATCCAAAGTGCAAATAGTGAAATTTATTTTCAGCAGCCCATTTTCTGAATTTTCTAATTTCGTCTTCTGAAAACAAATTTAAGCCTATGATTTGTACAGATGGACCTTTGATTCTGACTTTCAGTTCAACTTCTTTAAAGAAGGTCTTCTTTGTTAATTTGAACATCATCAGGACTGGATAAATTTCTTTTGTATCTAATGCAGGTGGATTCCAGTTTTCAAGGTCTTCTATCTTTTCATGTACTTCTAAATCTGTCTCAAGGGATTTATTCTCTATCTCAGACATAGATTTCTTATCGATGGTTGAGAAAGACCTCAAGAATTTGGCCATGTTGAACTGTTACTATTCTATTCCAGAGATTGACTGAAGTAGCATTTATTTACTTAGTACTTGTAAAACAAGATACTTTTCAAAGGCTACCTGGCTAACTTCAGGCTCTGTCTATAGAAGGTAATTAATTCAAGGAACGAGGTGTGGCTCTGATACCAATGGGGCACAGTCAGCTCGTGTACCAAAGTCTCATAGTTGTAGTAGAATTGTAACAGTTCAACATGGCCAAATTCTTGAGGTTTTTCTCAACCATCGATAAGAAATCTGTGTCTAAGATAGAGAATAGATCCCTTGAGATACATTTAGAAGAACATGAAAAGGTAGAAGACCCTGAAAACTGGAATCCGCCTGCATTAGATACAAAAGAAATTTATCCAGTCCCGATGATGTTCAAATTAACAAAGAAGGCCTACTTTAAAGAAGTTTAACTAAAAGTCAGAATCAAAGGTCCATCTGTACAAATCATAGGCTTAATTTTTTTTTTCAGAAGACAAAATTAGAAAATTCAGAAAATGGGCCACTGAAAAGAAATTTCACTATTTGCACTTTGGAGGGATTAAAATAGGATTAGTCCCATTATTTTTTCATGGTTTAAACACTCCATGTATAGCAGAACTTTTTGATACAAGGCACAATACATATGATCATGCCCGGATAGGAACCATACAGGGAAACCTTTCTTCGGGATGTCAACATGGAACAATCTATCCTGATTATGCAATCAGTTTGACAAATGCTCATCTCAAAGATTGCTGGAAAGCCTTGATTGGAGTGCAAGGTCTATCAATGGTTGATGGTAGTGAATATTTTTCTGTAATAGTTCAGACCTCTTTTCAGTTAACAAACACAGTACATCCTAAGCTAAAACAGCCAATGTTGAAGGATTGTGTTGCAGTAGGAATATGCAATGCACAGATTGAAGGAGTTCATTATGATAAAGAAGCTTTTCCTAGTGACTGGTACATTCAATATAAGTCTCTGACAGCAGATAATTCAAACAAATTGGTCAAAAGAATGTATCTTTCTGATGATTGTGTTAAAATCATGCCTAACTCATCCACAATACCCAAGCTAATAGCTTTTCTAGAGAAACATGTGTTACCAGTAGAAAAAGAACCAATCCCTGTCAGTGGGAGAAGATATTTCTATAGTCATATCCCTATACTAGAGGAACCTAGTTCTTCCAACTCACCACTCCCTGCAAATCAGCTGTATATACCAGAAGAGAAGTCGTTTCTTGCTGTTAATAAGATGTTTAGAACTTATGTAAATACTTTCCTGCCAGTAGAAGAATTCCAATATGCAAATCATAGATATGTAAGAGGAGGAAAATGGCCACCCAAAATAAAGTTTTGTACTCCTTCATCCAAGACCAGACAGCCACCTACGCGAGCTGACTGTGCCCCATTGCTAGAACATAATTCACAAAATCCAAATGATTTGGACCAAGTATATCAGATAGGAAACTACCTAACTACTTGGTGTGCTCATGCCGAAGATGTTCTAGATGATCTAGGAAAACAAGTTGATCTGATAAATGACAATCTAAAATTTCTATATGCGGAGCAACAATCAGAGAAGCAAGAAAAAGAAGAAAGGAGAAGAAGAAGGCAAAAGAAAAAGTCCAAACAAGTTCCAAAATTTCATATAGATATGTCTGCACCCAATTATTGGGATTTATAGGAGGACGAAGAAGAAGCAAAAGGAGAAACAACTGCAAATAGTGCAGGAGAAGGTACTTCCAAAGACACTGGAAGACTAACCAGTGAATCCAGGACATTCAAAGCAGATAGACCTTTTGAGTCCAAGAAGGAAGTAATGACATTAGAAAAGGCTGCCTCCAAATTCCCATATTTCATTTTTCCATCTATACATAATCAAAATAAGGCACATAGTTTGAAAGAAGTAAATAAATATCCTAGAGTTGAAGAAGACCTGTATGCAGCCAACACAAGCGGCTATATTCTAGATTTAGATAATTCTTCAAATCCTGGAGAATCAATCAGAATCTGGATAGGAGCATTATATCAAATGTAGGTTACTACAAAGTTGGATAATATATCCATCATGGTCCTAGCAGAAAAACGCATGACTAGAATAGTCTATGACTGGTGGATGGGACCATCTGAAGAAGAAAGAAGAGTTGCCATGGATGTTGGACTGTCCACATTGGAACTGTTATTAAAAACACAGTTCGTGCCAGAACCAGTAGATGAGAGGAAGCAAATCATAACTGATCTTAGCATAATGGAATTAAAAGATCTGAAATATCTTGATCAATTTAGTAAAGATTTCATGGCTAAGGTATTTAAAGCTAATCTCTCAAATGATGTAGCTCAGAAAATTTCATTTTTGTCAAAATTACTAGGCAATTTAGGAGACCTCGTAATGAAAGATCTAGATGTACAAAGAAAATGACTAGATCAAATCTATTGGGTTGATATTCTGTTCAGAGTTACAGGAAAGGTTAAATACTTATGTTGGCAGAAGAAAGCACACGACATCACACCCAGTTTGGATGTCTGTAAAATAATGCTACCATGGACACCTTTCAGAAAGAAGAAGAAAACAAAAAGGTATGGTAGATTCAAACCCAAGCGAGTCTCTAATCCATGAAAGCCTTTTAGAAAATATAAATTTTTGAAGAAAAGAGCAAAACCCAGAAACAACAATTGATGTTTCATTTGTAGAAAAGAAGGACAAAGCAAGGACAAAGCATGTTGATGCTCAATTTCATTTTATTAGAGAGAACATATAGTCTAAGGAAATTTTTATTGAATATTGTAATACTTGTAATTTTTAGGTGTGGAAGTTAATCATTTACCCATTAAAAGGGAAACTTAGAAATAATGGAGAAATATTATTTTGATTATTTTCTAAATTTAGATTTAGATCCTATTTTCTAGGAAATTATTATGATCCCCAAAACATAATGTAACCATTATATTTTTATATATATGATTTCTCTAATTAATTAATACAAAATTGTTACAGTCTTAGATGCTCCTCACCTACTAAGTGTTTTAGTCATAATTTTGATTTGATCTTATTGCTTTAATTATAAAATGGTTAAAACGTCCTATTTCTTACCACTACTGCGAGGCATTTTTATATTGATCGCAAATTTTGCATATTCATCCAACTAAACAAATTCAACTTTTTTACTTTGTTCTATTATGGTTGAATGTAAAACTGTGCAATCAATATAAGCTCAAACATTACAGCTACTACGTTAGCGGGTGGCAATAAAACGACGCAGATATAAATATGAAGATTATGTTGACAAAGCGGAAGTTACAATGTGGAAAATAATCTCAACAGTTACTGCGTCACATCTTTTACGGATCATTTTTTCGCCCTGCGATTGTGAGAGAATGTGATTTCTTGATCCAAAATTTTGAAAAAACATTCATTAGACGTGGACAATCTTGTTCCTTCAACATGTGCTTCCACTGCATTCGTGACAAGTGGAGTCGACGTCAAACAATATCGACGAAAGAAGTATTCAGTGAAGAAAAGTATGTAAAGCGAGACAACAACTATAAACTACAATAAAAGAACTAAGGTGTTTTTCAAACCTAAGAAAAGTATGGAAAGCGAGACACCTTATGTTTAGACTTAAGGTGTTATTCAAACCTAAGAAACAACTATGAAAGAACTGGAATAAAAGAATAGTTTTTTTTAAATTGAATGTAAGGTTCAAGGTAAAAGTTGCAATTTCATAGATCATAGGAGTATAAAAAATTGGTGTCTACAAAGGTAATTGATAAGTTAAGATTAAACAACATCCCTCATATGAATCTATATTGAGTTTCATGGTTATAGGAGGGTCAATAAGTCACTATGGCAAAATAATGCTATCAACAACTTCAGTGACAACGTATCATGTGATGTGATCGAGATGGACATATATCATATACTATTGGGAAGGATATGGCTATTTGATAGGAATATTGTCCATGATGGTAGAGAAAATATATATGAATTCAACAAACATGGACAATGTTGTAGCCAAGATCCAATGGCAAAATAAGAGAGAATGAAAATGGGTAGTATTGATGCTAGATGTAGTGGTAGTAGAAGTGGTCATGTAATGTTGTATTCAACCAAAGAATTTGAAGGAATAAAGGAAGTAAAATATTTTGTTTGGCCATAATGCTAATGCACGTACAAGATAATGAGGAAAATAGTTACATTTTAATGAAGATTCAATAATTATTAGATGAATTTGCAGAGATGGTTGCCAATGATATGCTAATGGGATTGCTTTCCAAGAGAAGTATTTCAAATCAGATTGATTGCATTCTAGGATCAAATTTTCGTAATAAGGCTCCTTATTAAATTATTATCACTAGAGGGAAAAACATAAATAGGAAGTGCAAGAATTACTTAATAAGGGGTTGATCTAACAAAGCTTAAGTCTTTTTGTTATCCCAATAGTTTTCACACATGAAAAAGAATGATGAATGGTGAATGTCTATTGATTCACAAGCTATTAACAAGATTACTATTAAGTATTGCTTTCCCTTACAATGAATCGAAGACCTCATGGATTTCTTAAGTGAGACATAACATAGATGTGAAGAGTGGATTCAATCAGATTTGGATAAGAAAATATGATGAGTGGAATAAAAGATTCAAGATGAAGGATGGATTGTTTGAATCATTGGTTGTGTAATTTGGAATAACCAATGCACCTGATACTTTTTTTTGATTGTTGAATGAGGTCTTGAAACCATTTCTGGGAAATTGTTTCATCATGCATCTTCGTGACATTTTTACTTTTAGCAGATTCAAGGAAGAGCACTTGAGGTATGTAATGCAAGGCTTGGAAAGGCTAAAATAAAAGTGTAACAGCACAAGTAAAACTAAAATTAATGTCAAAAGGAAAACAATTCTTTCAATGAAATTATACCTATACTTTCCGGCTGCGAAGTGACCACAAGATTTGGGGACGACTCTCCTCCCAACCGTAGGCTCAATTGTGCAGGATTCTGCTACAACTGGCCACCCCCGAGCCCTCAATCAACGACTACTGCCAGTATTCCTAAGTCTTAGTATTCTCCCAAGAGAATGAAGATAGAACCTCAAAATGATCCAACCCCTCCCATCCTCCTCATCATTCATTAAATAGAACAAAACATTGGAAGGGAAACGACATGCACACCCTCCATGTGTCTGGATGCTACATGCCCACCCTCCATGTGTCTGCATGCTACTTTTTCTTTACTTTCCTTTGATTTTTTGATAATTTCCTTTTTTTTTCTTTTTTCTTTTTTTTTGCTAACTTGGTTAAATGCAAGTTTGGGATGGAAACACTAATTAAGATTCTATCATCAGAATTATGCTAAACGCTAATTTAATTATCTAAAAATAACTTCCATGATTAATTACCTCAATAGATTTAAACATAAAACCGTGTAGAAACTAAACAAGCTTATTTACACCTCAAGGCTAATAAGCATATTCTTTTACTGAACAAAAATATAGTCTCTTCACACTCAATTTTAATTTTTAAATAATAAAACTATTGCCATGCATAGTGAATTTGTATACTAAAAATTTGTATTGCCATGGCACTACATTATGATAAGACAAGAATGAAGTCGGGTTGTTTCTTGTCAACTATCTAATTTGTTGCAACAAAACCTTAGCTTCTTATCACTAAACGAGGAAAATAAAACACGCACAATAGTATCCCCATCGATACTCTGTAATGGAAAACTATTGGAATCAATTTTCTGCACAGCGATATAGACGAATCATTGACTTATCGAAATTTTAGAAGTGAAACATTAATAATCGATAAAAACTACTAAAACCTTTTATTAAATATGTGAAATATATAAATGGAATGCACCCGCAAAAAGCACAATATTCCAGTGAGAACCCTAACCATTAGTTGAAATTTCTTCTGGATGACAATAATGTCAATAACTACTTGACACGTAAACAATTCATGAAACACTTTTGCGAGGTGTTTTGTCAAATTTGTGATATGCAAAGATTTGTCAAACACTTAACATAAAAACTATGGATGGCATTCAAACCCATACATGTGTCACTTTTAGGATAAGTACTGCTAACATTTCTTTCCGCTTTCTGTATACCAACTATTTTTTATTCCCGAGACAGTGAGATAGTATAAATCTGCTGCTGCCCAGGCAGGGCTATGCATGACAACGCATGGCGGTAGACTGCCGCGTGAATGGTTCTCTATGGTCTCGGCAGTGAATGGAAAGGAAAAAGAAATTTCTCTTTTTAAGTAATACTGACTAAGGATGATAATTAATATACCAATAGCTGGGTAATGACAAAGGCATAAAATAACTGATATTAAAACGTTTCATAAAATAACCCTAACCCAATATGCATAATAGGTCTAGTTAATATAGAAATGAGTGAAAACTAGAAATGCTACTCAATTTTGCATAAAATAGACCTGCGCAAAAATAAAATAAGACCGCAGTTAATGCAAAAACAGCTTAGCAGTCAGCAATTTAGCTCAAGTTTATATTTCTATAAATTACAGGTTAATATGTTACAACTACATGTAAAATAAATTCTCGGTGAATAAAGGGAGGCTTTGCAATCATATATTGATGAAATTAATGTACAAGAGAGAGAAAAATATATTACATCAATAAATATGAAATTGAAGTCAAAGTTACAAAAGTAAGAATAATTTACTAGCATGGTGAAATCAAGTTAAAGGTGTGAAATAAGGTTGAGGTGAAAGTAAAGAGCAAAGTAAAATACTCTACCAACTATAGAAAACAAGACATTGATTTACAAAACCACATATGGTTTTTTAATCTGTAAATGAATTTCACAAAAAGGAAATTTACAGTGAGAAAGTAAAGATTTTTTACAAGGAAGGAGAAACACGACATGGATTTACAAAACCACACATAGTTTTGTAAACACATGAGAAATAGAAACACGACATAATTTCAAATAAGTGAATGAATTTATCCATAAATTTATTAAGCCAGTTTAAAGAGACTAAACTAACTCGACGGACATTAAACTAATTAAAAAAAATAGAGAGTACATGAGAACAAGAAGTGTATATTGAAAATAAATTACACTTAATTTTAATAAACACAGCAGAAATAAAGAGAGTATCTGGAACCAATTTGGAATAGTCAAAGAAAATAGACTAGCAGGGGTCAGGGTGGCAGCGACAAGCAGAAAGCATTGGAACATATCAACTCGCCCCTTGGCGGTTCTTGTACTTTAAATCATCACAAAAGACAAAGGAATTTACTAAAGTTTGTGAATGAACTTACTCAAAGATATACCTCAATGAATGAAAGAGCAGAGGAGGATCTTTCTGACAAGGCGATAGGTCGAAACCCATTGTTCTCATTAGACAAAAGAGAATTCATCAAAATTGCATCAAATAGACGATCTTTTGGAAGCGGATTAGAGGTCCAAATCCATCATCCTCCTCTTCTACTGACAAATATGGGACATTAAACTTTACACGGACAATCTAATTTGAAACATTAAAGTGGGACATAAAATTTTACATAGGGAAAATCTAATTTGAAACATTGAATTTTACATAGAACGAAACCTAAACAGAAAGACACATAATCACCAAACCAATCAAAATATAACTGTGCAGTAAATATGCATTGAATAAAGAAAATTTTATGCCGCCTCTTCGAAGTAATCAACCTGTACTTTAAAACAAGTCAAGTTAAAATTTCCAACAAGTATAATTCCGAATGCCCATAGGCCCTAACGATTAAACCAGCTCTGATACCATATGTAACAGCACAAGTAAAACTAAACTTAATGTCAAAAGGAAAACAATTCTTTCAATGAAATTATACCTGTACTTTCCGGCTGCGAAGTGACCACAAGATTTGGGGATGACTCTCCTCCCAACAGTAGGCTCAATTGTGCAGGATTCTGCTACAACTAGCCACCCCCGAGCCCTCAATCAACGACTACTGCCAGTATTCCTAAGTCTTAGTATTCTCCCAAGAGAATGAAGATAGAACCTCAGAATGATCCAACCCCTCCCATCCTCCTCATCATTCATTAAATAGAACAAAACATTGGAAGGGAAACCACATGCACACAAATTCATGCAGCTATAAACCATCGCCAGGCTGTGCACCAAGCCACTGTAGTAGAATCTGCAGGTATGTTCAATAACATCCCTCTATCTGTGTTAATTGATCCAGGTGCTACTGATAGTTTTATTTCACCTTCAACAATACTTAGATGTGGATTGATAGATCATGAGCAAAGTAACTTTAGAATGGTAGAAATGGCATCGGGCTCTCATCAATCAGTAGGGTCAATGGTAAGAGATTGTAGTGTTAACATTTGGGGGTATGATACCAAGATGAATCTATATAGTACAACCCTTAGAACGTATGACTTAATCGTGGGAATGGATTGGCTTGAATCCCATAAAGCTATATTGGATTGTTATAATAAAACAGTCCTCATAAGAAATGACCAAGGAGAAACCAAGGTGATAAAAGGGATTAGACGTGATGTTACATTACGCCTCATATAAGCCAAGAAAGTTAATAAGTGTTTGAGGAAAGGGTGCAAGATTTATGCGGTGGAAATGGTTCCTACCAATGAGAAGTCCTCGGATAAATTGCATCCACTACTTTCCGAATTTGCGGATGTATTTCCTCCAGAATTACCAAGTTTGCCTCCAGTTCGAGAAATTGATTTCTCCATAACCTTGAAACCAGAAGTGGAACCCATATCTAAAGCACCTTATCGAATGACTGTTCCAGAGCTTAATGAATTGAGTATACAACTCAAAGAACTTCTTGACCAAGGTTTTATAAGACCCAGTCTGTCACCTTGGGGTGCACCAGTAATTTTTGTAAAGAAGAAGGATGGAACTCTTAGGTTATGTATTGATTATCGAGATCTAAACAAGGCCACCATCCGAAACAGGTACCCAATGCCTCGAATCGATGACCTCTTTGACCAACTAAAATGAACTTCAATATTCTCCAAGATAGACTTACGGTCAGGTTATCATCAACTAAGAATCAAGGAGGAAGACATACCTAAAACGACGTTCAGAACACGCTATGGACACTATGAGTTTATTGTTGTGCCATTTGGTTTGACTAATGCCCCAGCAGCCTTCATGAACTTGATGAATAGTGTCTTCCGAAAATATTTGGACCGCTTCGTCCAAGTATTCTTGGATGACATCCTCATTTATTCCCGTAATGATAAAGAGCATCTAGAACACTTGAGGTTGGTACTTCAATGCCTTAGAGAAAACAAGCTCTATGGAAAACTTTCTAAATGTTCCTTCTTTGAGAGAGAAATTCAATATCTAGGCCATACCATTAGTGGGAAG
>APFE031155335.1:72141-104347 GCA_000404065.3 Pinus taeda | reverse complement strand
TATTTTTGTATTATTTTTATTAGTTCTTATTATTTATTATTGATTATTAAGGGAGGGATGTTACAAAAAGAGGTTGCAAATTAACTTGAAGAAGTGTACTTTCTTGCAGTAAGAGTTGGTTTACATAAGTTTTATAGTTTCCAATGAGGGTTTGAAGATAAATCCTCAAAAGGTGAAAGCTATTTTGGAGTGACCAATAACATGGTTATTGACTTATGAGAACTATGTACTTAAAATGAGAATTCTAGCCCTTAAAACCCATATTTTTGTGTTGAAAACACCAAAATCAACTCAATGGGGAATATCTTACCATGTTCATTCATAAAAGAGGTTTTTTAATTGTAAAAAAACTAGAGCCAATATATTGTAGATCTTCAGGTGGAGGGATGTGGGGTAGGGGGGAATTATAGGTATTAGGGAGCATAAAAAAGTTTTTTCAATAAAAATAGGGTTTATTTTTATTAGAAATATGTATTGGGAAGAGATTAAACAAAATATTTTTTGGAGGGTATTATCAATACCTAGTGATATTTTGGGTATTCTTCAATATCCCATGAATGCAAGTTTTATGACACAAGTTGACTAGGTGGAGACCTCATGATCAACTCCAATTTTAAAAAGTGGGGTTACTTGTAACACCATCTTCCTTTTAGGGTTGAAATTATTGGCTTTTGTTGTCATGGGATTAACAACATCCTAATGTTGTTACTAAAAACTTTATGAACCACCAAATCAAAAAGTGGTGTTAAGAGTGGAACCATTTATATTTTGAGTTTAAAACAAACTTCTTTGAAACCTCGAGACTTTAATTAGTATTATTGCAACCAAAGCCTTTAACTAAATCCTTGAATTGAAAAATGGTTCTCTTCATAGGAACTCACTTTTCTTATTCATATAGGTGGATCTCCACACACTAGTGGCATGGAAAAGGCTCAGAATTCAAAGTGGCAGAAATTCAGTAAACTTGACATTAGATTGAAGTGCTCGTCACCCCGATTCCAATGGTATGAACGACACTCCAATCCAAATCCATATGAAGAAGATAGAAGCAGTCAAAGTTGTGGGTTGACTTACCCATGTGGCAAGCTTAAGGAGGGCGCAATTTGGCAAGAATCCGGCACTGAAATCCGGCCAGTTTTCTGGGCCAATTTGTGGGTCCGTTAATTTGTCTTCTACCGCTTAAGGTTTTGGAAAAAACCAAAAAAGGTAAGTGGTTATTTATTTTAAAAATATATATTTATATTAAAAAATGAGGCGAACGGCCATGACCCTGCCACCACCGGAACCACCACACAAATAAAAATTAAAATAGTAGGGTGGTCGGCCATGACCCCACTACCCCTAGTATCCACTAGAACCACCATAACCGAAATCTAAATGGGGTAGGCGCCATGACCCCACCACCCCGGAACCTACACAACAACCAACATATTAATGGTGGGGGTATGGGATGTCAACCCTACCACATTCTCCACCTCACTTATGTACTACAGAGCCAACAGAATATGGGGGGAGAAGACCACTAGGATCGGCAGACCCGCCTCCCAAATATAAAATGTAACAATTATAAGGCAAAAAAGGGGAGGGGCGGGATTTGATCCCCTGACCCCTCCTTAACGACTTTTTTATTTTTACCAATCTCACCTAATGGTCCTCATTGAACTATCCGCCCACTTGTTAACATTTAAGCCTTTTTTCGCAGTGCACCGGGGAGGAGAGAGCGTGCATGTACTTTGAGGCAGATGAATTGCAGGTGGCAGAACCCTGAGCAGACCTGTGATAGGGGCAGAACCTTGCCTGAACACAATTTCCAGGGGGTCAATTTTGGTCCAATGTCAAAATTGGGCAAGTTTTATATTGATTTTTCACCTCTTAGCGACAGGAACTCAATGGTGATGCTAGTTTTTGCAATAGAGCTCTCCATTTTTCGACCATTTTCCATAATGGAGATATAAGACTCATTTTTGTAAATGATGATTGTACTCTTCTTTCCCATGCCACTTGATGAATGAAGGCCTCCCCATTGATTGAGCAAGGCCCATAGACGTAGTCCAAATCGGACGAAATCCGTTATCAAGTCTCTTGTCTTCTGTCATGCATTTATGTGTTTCTCCTCTTCTCTCATTTGCACATTAAATTTCTATGTTTAAGCTGCAATTTATCCATGTAATTCTTTAATACATCTACAAGAAAAAGATCTTGGATCAAATGGTATTAGAGCAATTCTTTATAGATGTGAATTGCATGTTTGTATGCTAACAAGAAACATGCTTTGAAAAGGTGAAGGGAAACTAAAGTCTTTCAATCCTGAAGCGGGGCATGCACATCGAAGGAGAAACATGGCAGATGAAGAGGCTCGCCATGAAGAGGAGCGCAATTTCCGCAAAACCTTCTATATAGTGGGAGAAAATGTGGGTCAACTGCCTTTAAGGCTGGAGAAAGAAGAAGGAGAGAAATCTAAAAGAACAAGGTGCAATGCATGGAAATGGTGGTGAAGAACCCCCTCCTCCTTCCAAGAGTGAAAGTTCTTCTTCCTCTCATCACCATCATCATAGAAATTCAAGGGATGCATATAAGAAACCTTTCTTTAAATTAGATGTCAAATTTGATCTTGCCATGTTTAACGTGAAAGTAATGTAGAAAAGCTTAATAACTGGATTAGGTAGATTGAAATCTACTGCAGGATTTAGTAGGTCGAAGAGGACGAGGCAAAGATCCAGCTGGCCTCTATTCGGCTGAGTAGCACCACTCTCGTCTGGTGGGAGAGAAAATTGTGAAGCAGTAAGAGTGTGGGTAATCTTCTTTCCTCATGGCCTAATTTTATTTTTGCATTAAAGGAATGATTTTATCCCTTGGGTTATAAGAAAAAGCCTTAATGGATTGACAATACTTAAGGCAAGGCAGAGGTCATTATGTTCAAAGCTTTACCGAGGAATTTAGAAAACAAGCACTTAATTTGGGCATTGCACTTGACTCACATGAAGTAGTAACTAAGTATATTGGATCGCTACATAGTTACATTTGACATTCATTATTATTGTTTGAACCAACTACTATTGACTCGGCCAGTGTAAAGGCCATTTATCTTGAGAATAGGGGGAAAATGAAAGAGATGATCATTTCAAGAAACCACCTTTCAAACCTCCAAATGCAAAACCCAAAGTGAAAGGAAATGGAAAGGGGAAGAGGACAACATCAACCAAGAAATATGAAGGAGAAAGGCCTTATTGCACTCACTGCAAAAAGGAAGGTCACAACGACGATCATTGTTGGAAACTGTACCTGAAAAAGAGACCAAAGAAGTATGGAGGAAAAGGCAAGTAGGAGATAGTGGCAACAATGCAGCAAGTCCTTAGATCCAATTCCAAAGATGAAGCATTGATCACAACAGCAGGAACAAAAGGTACTCTTATACCTCATGTTAATTCTAAGGCACATGAAGGCACTAGTTCAATAGATGAGTCTCTTCATAATGAATGAAAGAGAATTGAGTTATTTCATATTAGAGTTGTCATAAATCATACAAAAGTGGAAACTCTATTTGATAAATCAGAGTCCTTGGTAAAGAAGCTAGGCTTAGAAACCAAACCACATCCAAAACCTTACCTGCTTAGATGGATACATGATAAAGTAAAATTGAATGTAACTAAGAAATGCAAGGTTAAATTTGCGATCACTTCTAAGTTAGTGGATGAGGTAGAACTTGATGTGATACCATTGGATATCTATGGCATGGTGTTAGGGAGTCCATATTTATATGATAGAAAAGCAAT
Organism: Pinus taeda; assembly: GCA_000404065.3. Taxonomy (NCBI): domain Eukaryota; kingdom Viridiplantae; phylum Streptophyta; class Pinopsida; order Pinales; family Pinaceae; genus Pinus; species Pinus taeda. The sequence continues at coordinate 100,574 of APFE031155335.1, read as the reverse complement.
CTTATTTTGTCATGAAAACAAATACCAAATCACAAAATATGGGGTAGAATATATTGTAAGGGCTCATCAAACTAAAATCAATGCGAGCCTTGTAAGTGTACGACAAATGAAGAGGTTGGTGAATTCCAATAAGGGTTGCATGCTTATGGTTGTAAGGGGGAAAGATGCAAAATTATCCGATGCTTTCCATGGTTGTGATCATGTGCATAAAAAGGAATTATGTGAATTAATTTCTAACTATGATGAGATGTTTCAAGAACCAAGGGGATTACCTCCGAAGAGGGAAATCCAACATGAGATCCATTTGCAGCATGATGCCACTTTACCAAATATTGGCATGTACAGGATGTCGACTATTGAGATGGAGGAGATCAAAAAGCAGGTGCAGGAACTATTGAACCAAGGGGTCATTAGAACGATAACTTCTCCATTCGGCTCACCAATTTTCTTAGTGTCTAATAAAGATGGCACATGGAGGATGTGTATGGATTACAGAGCACTAAACAAAATCACGGTGAAAAATCATTACCATCTCCCATGCATTGATGATTTACTAGATCAATTAAAGAATGCTATCTATTTCACCAAATTGGATTTGCATAGTGGTTATCACCAGGTCTGAATTGCAGAGCATGATATGTGGAAAATCACCTTCAAGACCAAACAGGGATTGTTTGAATGGATGGTGATGCGATTCGGACTTTGCAACGCTCCAACCACTTTCATGAGGGTCATAAATGATCTCTTTAGGCCTTTCATTGATGTATTTGTTCTTGTATATCTAGATGATATTCTTGTCTTTAGTAAAAGCTGGAATGAACATGTATTTCATGTGAAGAAAGTGCTTGATGTATTGAAAAAAGAAAAACTCTATGTAAAATTGGCAAAGTGTGAGTTTTGGAAAACCTCTTTGGTTTACCTAGGTCATATTGTTGGTCATGGTGGGTTAAAAATTGATCATTCTAAAGTTGAAGCAATTGTAAATTGGCCTAAGCCTACTAGTGTAACCGAGGTTCACAACTTTTTGAGTGCAGTACAGTATTGGGGGGGATTTATTGCCAATTTCTCTATTATTGCAACACCTTTACACACACTGACAAGTGTAAAGCAAGTCTTTCAATGGGGAGGAAAGCAGCAGAAGTCCTTCGAAGCATTGAAAGAAAATATCAGCACTGCATCGGTCTTGGCCTTACCAGATCTCTAACAGCCATTCGAGATCGAGACAGACACCAGTGGATATGCCATGGGAGCTATACTGATGCAACAAAAGAAGCCGATATGTTACCATTCATATAAGTTCTCTTAAGCTATGATAAACTATCCCACTTATGACAAGGAGTTATATGCCTTGGTCTAGAGTGTGAAAAAGTGTAAACACTACTTGATCGGCAAGGAAACCATCATCCATATGGATCATCAGACCTTGCAGTATCTTCAGTCACAAACCAAGTTGCAGCAGGCTCGTCATTTCAAGTGGATGGGTTTTCTTCAGCAGTTTCATCTAGTAATAAAGTATAAGAAGGACACTAGCAACAAAGTGGTTGATATGCTATCTTGCCCTCCTATTTGTGCTTCTATTATTTTGCATAATGCTTCGTTATCTTTTGAAATTTATGTTAAACAATATACTAACGATGATGACTTTAAGGAGATTTATGAAAAACTAACCAATGGTTCATAGGTGGACAAATATCACTTGTAGGGGAAACTGTTGTATCACCTTGGTAAATTATGCATACCCACAGGAGAAAGGGTACATGTAATCCGGGAGGCCCACACCTCCCTTGTGTTTGGTCATTTTGGTGTTGAAAAACCTTTGTGTCATGTACAAAGTTTTTTCTTTTGGCCTCAGATGAAGAACTTTATGACTCACTATGTAAAGGGATGTGTGATGTGTTCTGTTTCAAAGCCCTCTAATAGAAAACTCGGACTCTACATACCACTCCCTATTTTGAGTTGTTGGGGAAGTGTATTGATGGATTTTGTAAGGAAGTTTGCCTTTGTCTAGAAAAGGTCACGACTATTTGTATGTCATCGTTGACCATTTTAGTAATATGTGTATTTTAATGCCTTGTAAAAAGGAGATCACTATAGAGCAGACTGCTTATCTTTTCTTTCAGCATGTTTGGGTCCATTTTGGGTTGCCCACATTGATTGTGTCAGATCGGGACTCTCGCTTTCTTAAAGAGTTTTGGACTAGCTTGTGGAATATGATGGACACCAAGTTGAAAATAAGAACGACATTTCATCCACAGACTGACGGACAGAAAGAGGTTGTCAACCGCACCATGGTACACTTGTTGCAAGGCTATTGTGGAAAACATCCTAAGTTGTGTGATGAGCATCTTCCATATGTGCAGCATTCCTACAATCGAGCAGTGCACTCATCTACACATCGTTCACCATTCAAGACATGTTTTGGCTACCTGCCCAAAGATCCTTTTGATACGGTCTTTGGAAGGGAAGACGACTCTAGTGGACGTGATGACAGGGACAAAGCACAACAATTCATTCAGCGGATCCAGTTGATTCATCGAGTAGTACAGGAGCAGTTGGAGAAAATTCAAGCTTGGTACAAGGCTCAACATGACAAACATCGATTCGACCATCAATTTCAAGTGGGAGACAAAGTGTGGTTCCATATCAGTAAGGAAAAAATGAAGGGAGGAGGGAAGAAGTTGTGACTAATCCAGTGTTGTCCATTCACTATCTTGGAGAAGATTGGGAACAATGCCTTTTGTCTTGATTTGCCGACATATATGCAAATGTACTCCATAGTGAATGTGGAAAACTTGAAGCTTTATGAGCCACCATTGATTATGGACACCAAAGAGGTGGGATCAGTTCCTACAGTTGATGATTTTGCACCAGAGCATCTCGATGAGTTTCCTGGAGATATCATCCTTGACAGAAGAACCAGGACTTCACGTCGAGGTGATGTGGAATACCTTCAAGTTGGTTTCAAGGGGATGCACCCTAGCAAGTCAAAATGGCTGGAAAAAGAAAGAGTGAGGAAACAATTCCATCACTTGCCAATTGACTGATAAATCTTTTGGTGGTCCAAAAGCTCCTCAATGAGGAGGATTGATCAAGGTGAATCTCCAGACAACAGTGGCATGGAAAATGCTCAAAATTCAAAGTGGCATAAAATCAATTAACTTGACATCAGATCAAAGTGCTCGTCGCCCTGATTCCAACACTGCAAACGACACTCCAATCCAAGTCTGTATGAAGAAGATAGAAGCAGTCAAATTTGTGGGTCCATTAATTTATCTTTTATCGCCTAAGGTTCTGGAAAAAACCCAAAAAGGGTCGGTGGTTATATATATATAATATATATAATATATATATATATATATCTGTATATATGTATATGTGTATATGTATATATACATATATCATATACAATACACATATACACATATAACATATACAATATACAATACATATATATATACATATATATATATATATATATATATAGAACATACTATACACATATACACAATACATATACATATACATATACAATATATATACATATTACATATACAACTATACACATATACATATACTATACATATACATATACATATATACATATAACATATATATATATATATACATATATATATACATATATACATATAAATATATAACATATACACATATACATATACTTATATACATATACATATACATATATACTATACATATAATATACATATACATATATATATATATATATATATATTATATATATATATAATTATATATATATATATATATATATACTAAAAAATGGGGTGGGCGGCCATGACCCCACTGCCCCCGGTACCCAATGGAACCACCATAACCGAAATCTAAATGGGGTGGTCGACCACGACCCCATCACCCCGGAACCTACACAACGGCCAACATATTATTGGTTATAGTAGGACTACTCTTGTTATGTTTATGCTATATTTTTCTTTAATTTCATACTAAGTTAATAAGCTAATTCATTGCTTAGCTGTGATTTTTATTAAATTGTTGTTATGCTTTAATGATTGTTGTTTATTATGTGGACTAATCTACAGGTAGTCAACAAGCCTTTATCTTCCTTCCCGAGCCCCCCTTTAGAATAGTACTATTAATTTTCTAATTGGGGTCTCGTTTTCCTTTCCTAGTTGTAGAAGTCTCCCTCGTGCACCTTACATTGGGTGTCTCACAAAGCCTACATACTTTCTGTCCAAATTTGTTGTGTTCTCTTGTGTGTAATTGTAACCAAGACATATCTTTCAAACCTTTCCAAAGGTGGTCGGACTCTATGCCTGGATGAGACTCCTACACCAAATAGTGTAAGGTCTAATTAGGAATTCACATTAGGGAGATCCCCTTACAATGTTGGCAGCATCCAACACCACCAACACTAACATATAGGCACTATCAAATATTTTTCTAAACATAGAACATAGATCAATATTTTTTTACTTGATTTTGTGGTAAATTCCTTTTGGAAATCTATCCTTCCTCAAATGTGCCATCAATGTCACCCCTTTTTCAAAAGCCTTCAACTTCCTATGTAAATCATCCTTTTGTTTATAGCTAGCATTACTTTGTCGCAAATTATTTCTAACTTGCTCATGAATGTCATGCATGATTTCTACATAATTATCTACATTAATGTTCTTCCTATCCTCACCTTGTGGAAAATTAAGCAAGTGTACAACACCCTTTGGATACTTGCCATATACTACCTAAACTATACTTTCAACAATTGATCTATTCATTGAATTGTTGTAAGAAAAATCAACTTGAGCTACAATGAAATCCTATAAACCTAGTTTTTCTCCAATCTAAAATAAGTTTCCCATACTTTGGTTAACTATCTCTATTTGACCATCTATATATGGATGATAAGTTACAGTATACTACAACCTAGAACTCATATTCTTCCAAAGAGTCCCACAAAAATGTCCAATAAGTCAAGTATATTTATCTAAAGTGATACTCTTAGGTAGCCCATGCAACCTTACATCTTTCTTGACATCTTTATTGATATTGGGCCAAAAATAACTCTCATCCACCAATACCTTGGGGTTATCCACTCTAAAATACACATTTAAACCTACACTATGTAGCTCTTGAATGAGATTTAGTCTAAAAAAAATTCGTGGAATACAATTTTTTTTTTTATGCTTGAACAAGAATCCCTTTTGGATGTGGAAATCCAAATATGGTGCCCTATTTGTATTCCATGTTTATTTGAACACTTCCTTCATGCTATCAAATTAACAACTTCAATATTAATGGTATTTAACAAATTCACCCTTTGTCCTTTGGCTTAATGCCTCAACTACCTTATTACATTTCTAAAACTCTATTTTAAGAGAAATGCGTAACTCTCTAAAACTCCATTCATTTCAAAAGTTTCTAATTTGTCTTACTTCGACTATTTATGTATTATAGTGCCTTGTATTTTGTAAACAAAATGCAGTCCTTTGGTAGAAAATAGTGCTTCCATTTCTTCAAGGATTTAAATTTAATGGCATAGAACCCTTGATCACAAACATAACACTTTTTCTTAACATCATTCGACTTTTTACTAAAGAATGATATCATCTTACCATCTTGACACAAATCTACCATAATCAATGAACTGCTTAGATCACATATTAATTGAAATAGCTTACTAAAAACTGAAATTGATAACAATTAATGTTATTGTTGTCCACTAGAACACTCCCTTCAGTATAGATTCAATGGGTGGGGTACAAATCTCTATAATGTTTTGATAAACTTTCCATAAAATATTGTCCAATCATTGAAATTTCTTACATGGAATGTATATCTAGGAATTGAACATGGTTACCAACTTGATGAGAACCTTTCAGACTTCTTGTTTTTTTAGAGGTCACACTTAACTGTTTTTTTTACTCCAATATCATAAAAATGTGCTACTGACAATACATTTTCCCTTTTACAATGTTAAAATTACCGCAATTTTGCAACCATGACTTTAACATAATTGAATCTTAGCATTAACCATCAAATTGCAAAGTGGTGCAAACAATACATATAAAAAAAAAATAAAAAAATAAAAAAAATAAAAAAAAAAAAAAATTCAAGGCTAAAAATTCAACTTCTTTGAAACTTTCAGACTTCACAACCAGTTTACAACCAAAACCTTAAAATGATCCCTCCAATCAAAAGGTGGTGCTCTCAATACCAAATCCCTTTTTTATAGAAATAAATTATAAGATTTTTGAAATCACTACCTAAATAACTAGCATCTCTAAAACCAAAATCTTAACATTAATCATGACATCTAAAAAAATTATTAGTAACATCGTTTTTTTGGTAACTAAATATATAACACTCTAAAAATTGTCACTCAAAAATTTGATATTGTTGTAAACAAGACCATAAAGAAAGAAAAAATAAATAAATAAATAAAAAGAAAAAAAGAAAAAAAAGATTCCAAAAACTAATAATTATACTACCTCTATATATATATAAGTGTAAAAATGCAAAATAAACCTTGAAAATAATTTAAAAAAAAACAGAATATTTGTAAATATATATAAAAAATACATAAAATTGATTTTGTGTTTTTTTATAAATTTTATTATTATTATTAATTTTTATTTGATAAAGTAACGAAACTGAATTTCCCATATTTTTTGTGAATGATAAATTGGATAAACCATCCATTACAAGGGCTTCACTCCAAAGAATTTTGGAAAAATCAAACTTATAATTAGCAACAATTAAAACACTCATAGGACTACCATTCAACAATTTCTTGTCTAACTCTATTCCACTTCAAAACCTTTAAACTAAAACTACATATTAAAAGAAAATTAATTTTTTTTTTTTTTTTTTTATCAAAAATTGATATTTAAAAAAAACCATAAAATATATATATATACTTACAACATTATTAAAATTATATACACAAATTTAAGTTAACATCAATTTTATAATGTAAGAATAAGCAACGACCTTTCCACAATACCACAAAATTTTATAAAATAGGTAAAAATTTTAAAAATATATAAATAAATTTTATGAAATATATTAACAATTTTGAAATAACATAAAATTTGTGGGGTTTGTAATAAGCATCACTTTTTCTCCAAATACCACAGGATTTATGAAAAACCCTTTTCTATTTTTATTTATGAAAATTATTTTTATTTAAAAAGAATTATTGTAACTCTATTTTTTAAGAACTATTTTTTTTATTTGGGTTTTCTATATATTTTCTTTCAACCATGTTGAATTTTAGCTCTTAGATTTTAAAAATTACAATTTTAAATCTAAAAAGGAAAGAATAGGTTAGTAATAGTGTATTTTTTTCAATTTTGTAGTTGGTTTTAAGATTTTAATTTTAAGGATATTTACATGAATACTGTGATTAAAAAAAAAATTGTAATTGTATTTGTATAAGTGATTCAAGATCTTTTGCTTATAGATTTATTAAAGAATTACATGGATAAACTGCAGATTAAACATAGAAATTTAATGTGCACATGAGAGAAGAGGAGAAACACATAAAAGCATGAAAGAAGACAAGAGACTTGATAACGAAGTTCATCCAATTTGGACTACGTCTCTAAGCCCTACTCAATTAATGGGGAGGCCTTCATTCATTAAGTGACATGGGAAAGAAGAGTACAATCATCATTTACAAAAAGGAGTCTTATACCCCCATTCTGGAAAATGGACGAAAAATGGAGAGCTTTGTTGCAGAAACTAGCATCACCATCGAGTTCCTGTTGCCGAGAGGTGCAAAATCGATATAAAACTTGTCCAATTTTGGCACTAGAACAAAACTAACCCCTTGGAAATTGTGCTCAGGTAAGGTTTCGCCCCCTATCCAAGGTTTTCTCAGGGTTCTACCACTTGCAATTCATCTACCTCGAAGTATGTGTGTGCTCTTTCCTCCCTGGTGCATTGCCAAAAAGGTTTAAATACTAAAAGGTGGGTGGATAGCCCAATGAGGACCATTGGGCGCGATGGTAAAAATAAAAAATTCATTGAGGAGGGGTCGGGGGATTGAATCCCGCCCCTCCCCTTTTTTACCATATAATTGTTATGTTTTATATTTGGGAGGCAGGTCCATCGGTTCAGGTGGCCCACTCCCCCCATATTCCACTAACTCCGTAGTACATAAGTGAGGTGGAGAGGGCGGCGGGGTTGACAGCCCGCGCTTTTCCCTCTAACTCCATATCATCCCATCATTTATCCTTAAATTTCGAAGTAATAATATTTTTTAATAATATCTGTATTTCTCAAGATGATCTCCTCCTTTACCCGTGAATAATTTAGCCAAGACTAGACATCCTTATGCTATCCTCACTATGCGAATAGCATAATTAAGGTGTATTACATTTGTATCTATTACTCAACCTAAGATTATCGCTTTTGAAACTATACAAAGTCACCACTATCAACAATAATAATGTTAGCTACAAAACTACCCAATAAACTTAAATACGTAATTTTCCAAACTCTGAACAAGAGGACAAATGACCGCTAAACTACATGGCGAAGGCTCATTGAACTGAAAAAAATATTGAAACATATATTTACATTAATTTGAGTTTCTAAGTCAAAATTTCCTTATCTATTTGGTACATCTTTAAAAGTACAAGCCCAACAAAAATACCATACGCATAAAAAGTTTAAAATAAAATTTAAATTTAGGGTGGTTTTGTCCATGCTTAGCACTACGCTTTTACGTTAGTGTCGTTGAAACGTACAATAAACAAATTTAATTTTGTCGACGCTTAGCAATATGCTTTTTCATTATAGTCGTTGAAATGTATAATTCGATTGACGACGGATATCATTTTTAAATGTACAATTCAAAGAATAATTGATGAAATAAGTATGATAATGCTTTTACTAATTGTGATTATTGTTAACATTGTTGTAATTACAATTAAATGCTCTTTAAATCTTAGGTGCAGATTAGGGGAGATTTTTTGAAAGGGCATTACTATATCATTCAAGCAAGTTAATCTATATTTAATTTCGAGAGGTTCAAAGAGAATTGAATCTGTGACCTCTCAATGACAATGTGTTTTAGCAACAAGACTTTGACCAATTGAGCTAATCCTCAAACTATGTTAAAATTCAATTTGTTTATTAAGATATTAAGAAATAAATATATTAATTATTACAATAAATTTGAAAAAGAAATTTGCTCATTTTAAAGATTTTTTGGAAGTTGTTTATTGTAGGGAAGTGCTCGTTTATTTTTATGGCATTATAATGTTATGTAAAATATTTATACTTTATGGAATTTTTTTTAATACATTTAAAGTTTATTATTATTATTATTATTATTATTATTATTATCATCATCATCTTTGCTACCGAGTAGAGATAAACCCATTGGGTTTTATGCTGACTAGCTAGTATTCAGTCAAAATATATAAAATATTTTTAAATTTTACAAAGTATAATTTTAAGATATTATTTTTTTATTTTTAGAAATAATTTTATTTATATTTATCTGTCATCTAATTGGTTGTTTATTTGTTGATGTTATTGGAGAATGCCTCGTTTGGCGAACCGTTTGCAGGGGTACAAATGAGCGGATTGTATTTCGTTGGACCTAGTTTGTGGAGCAAGCACAACTCTGTTTATTACTTTTGCTCTGTGTTAGGTCCCTATACTACTAGTGTAACACCTTCTTGTTATTAGTGCAACCCCCTTATTGTATTGTTGTTCCCATATAGTCCCCATGTTGTTATTATTATGCCCCATAGAAGCCCACTATTGTTATTGTTGTGCCCATACAATATTCTTGTTATGTAGACTCTGATTGCATTGGGACCCCTGAGACTCCTATATATAGAAAGGAGGTCTTGTCATTTATATTATCAAAGAATTGTTCATTTGTGTAATGTAAACGAGGTTTCCCCCTCAAAGAGGTTGATTTCTAAGTCATTGATTTATCTTTTCTATCTTTTTGTGAGCTGGTTTCATAACATTTTGTATCAAAGCTTTGGATTTTAGGGTTTCGTTGCTTCAAATAGGTCATCGTGGAATTTTCTCTATATATTTTAGTCTGCGACATTTCAGAAGCTAAAACAAAGACCCATTTGCGTTGAAATCACTCTGAACCTCGGGTCTGAATTTAAGATATTTTCTCGTTATATTTTCGGATATATGATCCAAAGAAATTAGGGTTTTTGCAGGATCCCAAATTATATCTCAAACAAGTGACCTAGGGAAAATTGTCATAACGTGTTTTCTGAGCATCATATTGAAATTTCATAAGAAGTTACAAGAAGAGGACGGCATTTAGTTTTTTGTGTATCGGTTTTAGATCCTAAGTTCAAAATAGTGACATGTGGCATTTTGTACAAGTTCGCTCTACTCAACTGGTCTATAATCAGGTCATCATGGGAAATTTGGCATAACTATTCCTTGGAGAAACCAATCTTGATCAAACTTGTGGAGTTAGGAAGAGGGCTTAGAGGACTACTGCAGGAAGCAATTTCAGACCTTGGAGATCTGAAATTACAATGATACAGCAGATTCATTATCGAGATCCTACAAAGTGAAAAAAGGTGTGTAGTTTTTTTAAATTTCTGCATAAGTTTAGTCTGAAAAATTAGTTTGAAGGAATTCAAAGGGCATAGTGAAGAATTATTATCACCAATTGATGCCCCAAAGAAGTAAAATGGAAACACCTAGTAAGAAACCTAAAAGCTCTAGCATGACTCATGAAGAAGAGGAAGAAATGCAACATGATATATCAAAATTACGAGACCAAGTGTGACAAAATTCACTCTCACAAAAAGTAACAGAAACTAAGATGGATGGTTTAAAGAAAGACGTATAAGCTAAGATGTATGGCGTGGAAGCTAAGATAGATGGTTTAGAAAAGGGCATGGAAGCTAAGATAGATGGTTTAGAAAAGGGCATGGAAGCTAAGATAGATGGTTTAGAAAAGGGCATGGAAGCTAAGATGGATGGTTTAAAGAAAAGCGTAGAAGCTAAGATGAATGATGTGGAACTTAAGATGGATGGCATGGAAGCTAATATTAATGACATGGAAGCTAATATGGATGGTGTGGAAGCTAAAATGGATGGTTTAAAGAAAGGCTTGGAAACTAAGATGGAAGATTTGAAGACAAATTTTACAAAGTTTCTACAACAAATTGTTACTAATGGTGAAAGGGTAGTAAAGGAAAGTCATGATGAGAACAAAATAAAAATTAATCATGATTTCATAAACTCTAACGTTGGATCGAAGACCCACCATGTTCCAAAGATTGATATGAGGAAGTTTGATGGAAAGGATCCCGTAACATGGATAATACAGATGGAGCAATATTTCGATCTTCATAATGTGCAAAACACACAAAAGGTACGCATTGCAAATTTATATTTGGAACCAAATCAGTTTGTATGGTATCGATGGCTTTGCTCTCGTAAACAAATTGTCACTTGGGCAATTTTTACGGATGAAATGATCGCGTTTTATGAGGATACAAAAAACAACACTATTTTCAACCAAATGATAAATCTCAAACAAAAGGGTTCAATGATGGAGAATATTGAGGACGTCCAAAAATTGAATATAAGGGTAAAAGATATTCCAGAGGAGCATAGAATTGATGTGTTCATAGGGACTTTAAAGGATAACATCCAACATGAGGTTCGCCTTTGGGAACCTTATTCATTGGATAAGGTGTTCAAGTTTGCAAGAAAAATTGAAAGCAAAACTATGGAAATAAGAAATCCTACAACTCAAAATTATAAAGATTAAAGTGTTGTTGCTCCTAGCCTTCAACAACCTATAAGGTTGACACCACAACAATTGGAAGAAAAAGGAGAAAACGGTCTTTGTTACAGTTGTGATAGCAAATACTCTAAAGGTCATAAATGTGCTAAGAAGAAATTATTTTACATTGGTTGTGAAGATGAGGAAGAAAAGGATCAAGAAACGTTAAAAGAAGAGGATATAAAACAGGAACGAACCCCAGAGAAAGAAGAAATGAATCTGACCATATCTTGTAATGCATTGGCAGGAATTACCACTCCTAAAACTCTCAAGATCGAAGCACATATTAAGAAGAAAAAGGGATAACCTCACTTTCACACAAAATAAAATGAAACAACATGCAAACCAACATCGCAGTGAAAGAAGTTTTGATATAGGCAACTGGGTATTTTTACAAATACAACCATATAAACAAATATCCCTCAAGAAATTTAAGAAGGATAATAAATTATCACCAAAGTACTATGGTCCTTACAAGGTGCTGCAAAAAATTGGTACTATGCCATACAAATTGGAGCTTCGTACATCTTCTCGAGTGCAACCAGTTTTCTATGTTTCATGCTTAAAGAAGGTTGTAGATGAGAAGATCCCAGTTCAAACAATATTGCCAGAACTTGATGAGGAAGGAAAAATCAAATAGGAATATGAAACAGTCACAAAAACAAGAATCACTAGTTACGAAATAGATCAATTTTAGAGTATCTCATCAACTGGAAGAACTTACCCGCTGAAGATTCCACATGGGAGGATGAGAATATTATACAGAAGTATTCATAACTACTCAAGCATTGAGGACAACACTTATTGAAGGAGAGGGGCATGTTAGGTCCCTATACTACTAGTGTATCCCCTTATTGTTATTAGTGCAACCCGCTTATTGTATTATTGTGTCCATATAGTCCTCATGTTGTTATTATTATGCCCCATAGAAGCCCACTATTATTATTGTTGTGTCCCTACAATATTATTGCTATCTAGGCTCTGATTGTATTAGGACCCCTTAGACTCCTATATATAGAAAGGAGGTCTTGTTATTTGTATCATCAAAGAATTGTTCATTTGAGTAATGTAAAGGAGGTTTCCCCCTCGAAGAGGTTGATTTCTAAGTCATTGATCTATCATTTCTATCTTTTTGTGAGCTGCTTTCATAACACTCTACAAGAGTATTATGATCAAAGACGACTGTTGAGCCCATACTTTGAATAAATTTATATTGTATTTCATTATAAGAGTTGGTTTCTGGATCTAGCACGCAGTTGAGGATAGTAATAAATTAGTCATTATGGGTTGAGTCTGACGTCCTTAATCCCCAAGGCCTCTCCTAGTAAAAATATACATTGTCTCTTCTTCTTTTTTCACATTGATACATCGTCATGGCTTTGTAGGGACAAGGAGGCACCTCAACCTCATGATTGATACAATTACCACATGTAAGCACTAAGTTTCAAAGATTTACCTGATAAGATTACTAAGATCACTGGTGAAATGAATGGTTGCTAACATGGACCAAACAAAGACTAAAATGGCTCCACAATCGGATGCTTTCTTAGCCTTACCAGGTAGAGCAAAAAAATCTCAAAATGTAAAAAAATATATATATATTACTTTACATAAATGAAATCCAAAGAGCTTAAACCAGGGAAAATTTTAAGCATGGAAAAATATCTTGAAGTTTAAAAACATTGGCAAATCTCACTAGCCCCTAATATGAAAACTATAAAATCTTTATTGATATATTTGTAAAATTATTGAAATTTATTATGATTTTATGTATAGTCTATATATAATGTTGGTGATTATGAAGGTAAAATAATTTTATATTGTAAAATTTGGGTGAATCATTTTTATAAAAAAAAGGAAATTAACAAATATTTTTTGTGGAAAAATCATGGAAAATTAGCTCACCTGCAAATATGAGCCCCAAAAATTTTCTATGGCTTAAACAAAAACTGTAAAAAAAAAATTTGTCAGGGGCTATGGAACTTTGAAAAATTACTGCAAATGATAACATGATTTCAGCGTACGATACATGATAAGCTATATACAAAAGATTATTTTACTAATGTGTCATCATTAGCAGTTAAAAAACATCTATTTCTCCTTATTATATTTTTTATAATATCATCCAAGGGTTGAATTAAGATCTTTACTTCATCGTTTATGAGACCTGAATCAAAATTTTTACTTCATCCTTTCTAAGTTGAATTAGATTTTTACATCCTTGAGAAGACATAAATAGAAATTCATTATATAATGAGTGATCTCATGAAGAATAATAGTTTGTTGTGCTAAGATCCTCCTTAGATTAGAAACAAAATGTTATTCATGTGCTTAAGGGTTCATAAGTTTTGCAAGTGAAAAATGAGCTTTATGTTAATTTTATGAGCAATTTTAACATAAATAAAAGACTGAACAACAACATAAAATGTACAAAACATCACCCTAAAAAAAATCACAAAAGGAACATGACGAAGGAGTTCACCCCTCTTAGGCTACGTCTCCTTTGTCCAACTTCCAATGACTTGGGCCTCTCTATTATGCTCAAATGTGTAAAAATACTCAAATGCTTTTGAAACCTGCTCCAATGAGTCCAACATGTCCAAAAATGGCTACCTAGCCTCTTTCTGCACCCAATTTGGTCGAAACTTTGAGAATTTATGACCTCTCTTATTTTTCCCACTATTCGCTCTACATTTTCCTCAAAATCCGGTAACAACCTCACAAATTTTCCTGAAATTCCTATATTAGAACTACAAATTCCCCAATTTTCAAGCAGATTTGTTGGACCGATAACTGACCGATTATGACCCATCAGCAGTTACATTAAATGCCAATACGTGGTCACATGAGGCGGTTTGGAAGGCCAGTTCGGAGACCGCCAGATCTAGTGGTTAGTATAACCGTCAGCGATGGGCATTGACATGGAGGAGACCATTGGCATTCAAGTGTTGGCGGTCAGTGGGTGGCAGTCACATTAATTACGCGGAGGCAATCACATGGGAGAGGTTAAGTCTGCCCAACCCCCCAAACCTTGTGGCATGAAAATTTAAATACATGTGGCACCCTTATAGGTTAAGATCTGTGGTAGTGGTGTATTGGCATTGGAGTTTTTTGTGTGTTAGGAGGTTGACGGTTCAAACCCCACTGCCTCTGCCTGGTCCATAGCCAATTTTTGGTGGCCTCCTAGGCTACCATGTGTCATCCCATGGTTAACCACTTCACCAACCAATAAAAAACACACAAATTATAATCAATACCAAGGTTCCACTTGGAACGACACAATTCATTGAGAAAACTTTGACCCAGGCAATTGCCACATAACCTACCTAGTCAGTGCCATGTCAGTAATATGGATTGTTGATTGGGCTGTCCATTTTTTTGAAAATTTGCCTATTTTACAAAGTGGACAAAACTCGTTTCTAGAGTCATACGGATTCTGTTTCGCACGAAACAAGTTGCGCTGGATTTAGGATGACGAGAACTATGCAGTCATTCAGGTTCCACAACATTCTGATGACTTTGATTTTTGAGCATAATTTTTAACACATGATCATTCCTCCCCACTGGAAACCTTTTGGACCCCAAAAGATCACTTTTAGTTTTCTAGAAGGTGAAGGTACAATTCCCTCACCTTTCCAATCTCTATCCATTTGGATTTTGAAGGATTTGTTCCCTTGAGCCCCACTCGAAGATAGTCAACACTTCCTCTTTTCAAAGTCCTTGTTCTTCTGTCAAATATAGTGTCTTGTTGAAGCTCATCAAGGAATTATGGAGAAAATTATTCAATAAATGGAATTTGAATATTCTCTCCTTGATATTCAATCAAAGGAGGCTCATAAAACCTTAAGTTATCAACATTAACAACAACATAAATTTTCATAGATGAAGGAAAATCCATCCTAAAGGCATTGTTACCAATCTTTTCCGAAATTCTGAATGGACCATATCTAATTGGTTTTAGCTTTTTACCTTCTCCTTGGAGCCTCTCTTTGCTAATGTGAAGCCCAACTTCATCACCGGCTTGGAACTTGTGATCTACATGATGCTTGTGGTACCTTGATTTGTACTTTCCTTGGCTCTTTTCAAGCTGTTCTTGAACTCTTTAGTGTACTAATTGGTTTTGTTCAATGAACTTTCTTTCTTTTTCTATGTCACCATGATTGTCAATAGCAACATTAGTGCCAAACATCAAATCCAAATGAGATTTAGGCAAGTATCCCAACATGCCTCAAATGGTGATGTTTAAGTTAAAGAGTACTTGACCTGGTTATAAGCATGTTGAATATAGTGAAACTATTCATCCCACAACTTAGGATGTTTGCTACAATAACCACGAAGAAGATGTATCACTATGTTGATAGTACTAGACCCACCAGCATGCCAGGGGATATCCCCGGTAAGAAGTCCCAATTATACCTCAGATGGTTTGGTGTGGGAGTCCCAACAGTGGGTTGTACGGTATTGCCTTGATCGCGGTTTCACACAAAGGCAAGTAATATGTCCATGTTGGTAGAAAGAGTTTGACAGCTATGGCAAGACAAGGAAGGTGCATGAATAGTTCTAACACGTGGAGAGTGGGGTGAGTGCGCCCTTTGGAAACCTATGATAGCACGTGGCTTGGAAGGGAACACACAAGAAAAGATGCATCACAAACTAGAAATCAAGTTAGCTAACAATCCAATTTATGGTTAAACCAATCATCACATTTCAGTAAGATTCATACATACTTATACAGAATATTTCATACATGTATGTGCAAGAAAATAGATACATATATCATTTAGAGTAAACAAGATAACTAGTATACAATATGGCATATGCATGAAACATGTTGGCTCTGTTGTATTAAAAAGTGTAAGTTACATTCATACAATACATCCATGTCCAACCACTAGTTCCGACAGCGAAATGTTACAGTCACAACTGCTTGCTCCTCCAAAGAGATATACTAGCTCCGCGCAGTGGAGAAGCCAAGGCTCGTTACAATACCATCCAAGCTCTCTCTAAGATAATCCTATCGGAAGCTTGGTTAAACAAAAGCCTACAGAATGAGTTATGTGGGACTATTTATAGCAAAGGGTGGGGTGACCCTTAACATTCCCCTTTGTGACCATTCATCTACCCTCATGACTCTTCAACTACTCTATGACTATTACATTCAACTATTAACACTTGAACTTACACTTGACAAGACGTTGAATACAATCTTCACATGTACCCATGTGAGACAAAACAACTTGAGTAAGTCATGCAAGCATCACTAACACTTAGACCGTTGTGGTGAGAACAACTCTTTGACATCCTCATGATGGTTTACAATAGCGAACTGATTCCAAGCTTGGTCGTTCATGATGGTGTCCATGTGCTCAATGGTGACATCCTCCTGAAAGTGAACTCTTGCCTCCGTTGCATCCGGGTACACTGATATGGCTCCTCCATCTATCTCGTCTGATAGCATACGCATGGTTGTCCAGGGCGTGACTGGACCAGAAACATGTTGATGCATAGTGTCTGCATTGATCTCCAAGTATGTGTTGGTGGTCGTGCGCATCAACTTGTCAAAATACATGTTCAGCTCCAGTTGGACTTGCTTCTTATCTTCGCCTTGGTGAAGGTGCCAAATGGGTGGGATTGCATGCGTGTGCACAATGACATGAATGCTACTGAATTCCCTTGCATGAAATCAACAGGACTACTCACCTTGTGTGCTCCTTGTCGGCTATTGGGATGGATCCATAACTTGTACAGGCACAACTTCATTCATTTGTGCATGTTGCACCCCCTGCTATACTTGTTCTTTTTGCAACTCATTCTCCCATCTATGCATCTCTTTTTCTTCTTTGAGATGCAATTCCTTCTTTGTTCTATTCTATGCCTTTGTGTGATCTTCGTGTTGTGTCGTCACCTCATAGCCTCAATCTCCAAAGATTCTTTCGTCATGAGTGGATTTTCTTTGAACTTGCAGTTTTTCTTTGCCTCTATGGTGTCAACAAGCTTTATATTACATTCATTGCGTGCAGGTGTGCTACCTTCTGCTGCTACTGATGGTGCTACTCGTTGTGATGCAGTCTTCATTGATCTTGATATCCTTGTCCATGAACAACTTGATGTTTTCATGGATAGGCAAGTTCATAGACACTTGACTAACAGCATCCCCAATTGCACTCTTAACAGTATCTTTGCATGTGCTCTCTTGGACATCGTTGTACTTGTGCTGCTGAGAGAGAGACAAACAACTATGATGCCTGGAGACATAGCAACACTCATGGCAAGAAATCTGTCAGTTGAAAACCAAAACAAACTTGAGGACTGACTTGCAAAATACACATGTGATTGAACGTGAAGGTTGCGTGATTTCTGTCGGGAGGTCGAGAGACTAACTACCAAAACTACGCAAGGCATAGTCTGAGCTATCAGGAGGCTAATTGGTTACTGGAATTGCGCAATGCGCAGTCCAGCCTAGCCTGCTGAGGACTGAAACTACGCAATGCACAATTTTAATCAGTAGCGATATGAACCTAGCAAACTGTATTGCACATTTTCTGGGGCCAACAGGACACTGCTTCAAAGAATTGCACAATTCAAGCCTATAGTTCAGTGCTGAGCCAGACTTGTACAAAATTTGGAGGGAAGGCAGAGCCTTCATTTTTAGAAATGCACAGTGTTAGCTGGGCAAGGCTTGATCCGAGCCAAGCTAGCCTAGTCTGGCCAATGGGTGATTGAAAATATGAGAATCCTAAATGCATGGTGAGATGAGTTCAAATAAGAGTGAATTATCATACATGAAAACAACAAGTGTAAGATTCAGAAAACAGCAAAGCATGCATGTGTGTGAAGCGAGTTGCTGCAATGACGACCGTTCGTGCAAAAACAATATCATGCATGCAACAGCAGTGAGATTTGAATGAAAATGAAACAATTCTTTTACAAGCTAACATACATCAAAATGACAACAAGAACTCACCAAAATCAAGCAGACAACACCCACATAGAGTGAAACGCAAAAAGCGACAAAAACGTAAGGTGTTGGCTAGATAAATTGATCTTGTGAACAAGGCTGATCTCCCTAGTATCAACAGATATCTAGCAACAACCAGGACAAGCAAATCTACCTTTCTCTAAACATATTGCGATTAATTAATAAAAACTAAAGAGGTGTATTAGACCCTACCTTAAGTCCAACGCTAGTTTGTGGCAGTCACGCTCCAACAACTCCGAAAGAGTTTCCTTTTAAGAACCTGCAATCACAAACAAGCACACATCAAATAACACCTGCATAGTTAATATAATAAATCATGTTCATCATGGTGATCAAGGAATCCATGAAATAAACCATAAAACACAGCTTATTGAGAAAAATAGACTTGATTGTATTAACTTTGAAATAGAAGAACTTTACAACCTTTGGTGCCTTGATGCTGTACAAGCTCTTCCCAGGGTCCAAACAGGAATCTCCTCTACTTTGACAAGCCTCACTCTCTTCTAAATGAGATCAACGCTAGATAATAGTGCCGGGTCGATAGCCAACATAGTGGTGGTTGGGACGAATATCACAGCCCGCATAAACAAAGAATACTACTTAGGCCCAGCAAGGTATGTAATCTCTCCTCTCAAAAGCTCAATTAGGAAGACTAAGTTCCAGCAACATTTACCCTCAAAAATATTCAGCTTTCAACCTCTCAAGTAACCAGCCCAATGCTTCATTTCATAGTTCAAAGGAAGGATGTTACAGGTCCACCATTGAAGGGATAGAGTCCTCCTTCAAAGGGATAAGCTCCTCACATCAAGGGGTTAGCTCCTTAAGGTATGGGATGCATGAACCTTTAAGGAGCGAACTTGCCACCTCAAGATTCCCTCTAGAAGTTTCCAAAAATGACTCAAAGTGAGTTTTTAAGAATGTACTTGCACCTCTTTAACTTTTATAGGGGTCTGCACCCATAACACATATATAGAGCAGTCAGGTGTGTAGGGGATATGACCAATAGGTGTGGGACTTCACGTAATGCTACGAGAAAGTACAGAACCAGAGTTTTAGAGATTTTTAAGGTCTTTCTCTTATTTTCAAGGCTTGACATGAAGAACTAAGGTTTAAGACTTGCAAAGGACGAAGGTATGAGTGATGATAGACTCACACTAATTGCAGAATGTCAAGGTGACAATTTTTGTGCAACAGATTTCCCCCTAAAGTGCGAAGTCTGTAATAGATGAGGATGGTTTTTTTCATCTAAGAAGAGTGAAGTACTTTATCATTTCAAGGATCTTCCTATGGGCACCCCGGTCGGAACCTGTAAAAACATTCAATGCAATATATATATATATACAACCCCAAGGGTTAGCACAATCGGTCAAGTCGGGGCCTTGCCAATGGGAGGTCACAGGGTCGAAACCCGAAAGCTCTTGGGGTTAGGTCTGTGGTGACCGAGGGGTGGACCCCCTTCGGGTGGGGTCCACCCAGATTTCTCGAACCTGGATGTAGCGGACTCACTGACCAGGGCCCGCGAATCAGTAGGAAAATATATATATATATATATCATTGCTGAGGTAAGCATTCCCATACTCAGATCAAAACTGACTAGAAAACTATCTAAACTGCTATGATACATGAATGATTTTGTAATACATCACAAGTATAGACATATGTAGACACAGTATGGGCGTAGCCATCTATTTATGAATAGTCCACTGTATAATGAATAACAAAATTCCTTGCAGCCTGGATGGTGGAAACTAGATCTAGGGTCTTGATTTCTGCTTCCTAAACTAGTATGATTCTATCCATGTGAATGAATGTGTCGAAGTCGAACATGGTAGAAACCACTTGATTACCAGTCAATGATGTGAACTGTTATCAAGTGTGAGAGAAACCACCAGTAATGTCAATGGCCCTCAAAGTACTCAGTACAATCCATGAAATGTGAATAAATGAGTCGATGTCGAACACGTCACAGAATCCTTTGATTGAAGGTCAATGATGCAACTTTTTGTCAAAGGCAAGAAACTTGCATTGAGGCATGCAGATTCCAAGGTACTGACAATTTCTAGATCATCTTTCTAGTCAATGAGTTGGAGTCAATAGAAAGCGATCTGTCGTAGGAAAGCCCACAGCACGAAATCATAGATCAAGTTTTGAAGAAATCTATTTGGCAAGGACTAACTCAGGGATGGTCAAGATGGATGACAGATATTTTGCAAATAAATAGTTTATTTGAACTGACCTCTTGAACACATAATGATACTACAAATGGTTTGGTGACAATTGACCCAAAGCTAATACCTAGAAATCGACTTAAGACTTTCAATATGGTTTGATTAATTGTTAGGCAAAGGATTTCCTAACCCAGGTGAACGAAAAGTGTCATGTTCAAGAGTGGTTAATTGCTTTTCTAAACACAAAGTATAACAAACAGGTTCATTCTTCTCTCTTTTCCCCCACCATTTCTGGCAAGTACCTCTTTATTTTTGACAAGCTTGAGGATGATAACATTTGCTTGATTATAAGCTTATCCTTTGGATGAGTCCAACTTAGTTTAAAATTAAAACCCTAAGAAGGAGTGGTCCATTCCTATTTAAAATTGAACAGGTCCTTTACTGTTGAATTTTAATGAGTCCAGTATAGGAAAAACTCAACGCTTTTCAATTTTAGGGAGTCAGAAGAAAAACTTAAGAAAACTCCATGGTTGTCCTTTTTCGTAAATTTGTGTCCCCTAAGCCCGAAAAAATATAAAATGATACTTGAGAGAACCACTTGATCATTACGATCAAGGAGTACCTTTCATAATTAGTGGCCCTGATCTGAAAAAGTAAAAAAATGATCAAAGACACGTCGTTTTATTACCAATATAAAACTTGAAACGACAAAATTACGACAATCTTTTCATGTTTATATGGTCAGAGAAGAGCTGTAAGTGGACCATCTTTTTAATTCTGTTTTAACGAGTTTAAAAAAGGGAAAACTCGGCAATCTTTTCATGTTTTACGAGTTAGAAAAGAGCTTAAAGAAGACTTGTCCTAGAGGAACGAGTGGTATAAATGGTAGCAACTGGTTCCGGCAATGGTAGAATTTCTCAAAACATGTAATGGTTAAGAGGCTAGCTAATAAAAACACTCATAACTATGGTCCCTCAAGAAAGGAAAACAAGCAAGTGAAAGCATATGATTAGCCAAAGAGATGGTGGCGATGGAATGAAAACAACCAAGGCTCATCTGACAAAATGTAGCGGATAAAAATGACAATAATGAGATGTAAAATGGGTATGGGTTCATTTTTACACAAGCTTGAACCATAGAGAACTTTGCTTGGATTCAGTTTCATGTTTACACAAGCTTGAAATGAGAAAAATATGCTTGTTATAAGTTCTCATGCCCCTAGCATAGTGACGCAAATCGAGGTACATGCCCCCCAAGCTTCATTGCATTCAACCAGGTGGATGAAATGAAGGTTTACTTTCAAGTTTTTGAAAAGAATCGACTTGAAAAAGGGATTTGTTTCATTTTTTAATGAGGTTGACACAGGAAAAGAGCTATCCTCAGAACCCTTGTTTTATTTTTTAAACGAGCTTGACACAAGAAAAGGAACTATGCTATAAAATCCTTGATTCATTTTTAACGAGCTTGACACAAGACCAGGAACTATGCTCATAATATCCAGTTTCATTTTTTAACGAGGTTGAGACAGGAAAAAACTATCCTTACGACATCTAGTTTCATTTTTTAACGAGGTTGAGACGGGAAGAAACTATCCTCGCAGCATCCAGTTTCATTTTTTAACGAGGTTGACACAGGAAAAGAACCATCCTTGCAACATCCAGTTTCATTTTTTAACGAGGTTGACACAGGAAAAGAACTATCCTCGCAAGACAAGGAACTATGCTCAAGACTCCTTGTTTCAGTTTTTAATGAGCTTGACACAAGATCAGGAACTATGCTCATGACTCCTTGTTTCATTTTTTAACGAGCTTGACACAAGACCAGGAACTATGCTCGTAACATCCAATTTCATTTTTTAGTGAGGTTGAGACAGGAACAAACTATCCTCACGATGGGTAAAAAATCAAAAAACGACTGTACAGCCTGATATGCAATTTCAAAGGGACTCATAGACATCGCGCCATGAAATGAATCCACCTCAGAATCGGAAAGTATGATTTGAGGATCATGAAAAGCAATAGTTTTCGATGAAATCATATTAATATTTGCAATAGAAGGTGATACGTTAGGAAGAGGGAAGGAAAAAGTTCCTAGTAAACCAGAATCTTTAATCAAACCTACTCCATCTTGGTAAGGGATGGTCGTTTTACCGACATGCTGAACACTATCAGTAGAGGCTGGGTTGGATGATAAATAAATTAGCGGGTCTATCGTAATGATCTTTCCATTATGAGGAAATTTAACAAGGCGAAAGACGGATGAAACAATAGCAGTCATAGCATAAGACCAACTGCGACCCAAGAGAAGGTTGTAATCTAGAGGGCCATCAACCAGTTCCACATCTAGATTTATAGTTTTGCCTTCTACCCCTATAGGTAAATTTTCCAAAATACCAAAAGGAGGGAACCCTCGGCCATTAAAAGCCTTTGGAATCATCGGGGATTGATTGAGTGTAGGAGAGCCAAGCGGTCTCCAACACTGGATCAAAATAATACACGTAGAAGCTCCCTCATCAATCACAGTCCGAAAGCAAGGTCTGTTTTTGACTAACACTACAATCTGGAAAGCCATTTGATGAGGGAAGCGAGGTGTACTATCCTCTAAATCGAAGATTATAAGGTTCAAATCCTGAATATCAACAGCTCCTATAGCAGACAATAGTAATTTACGTTGTGCTGGGCATGATTGCAACACTTCCAAAACTGACATTGCTGAAGAGGCAATGGCCAGATCTTCAACAATGTTATAATCCTAAGTAGCTCACACAGTTGATTCCTGAAATATACCTCTAGTAGGTGGTTTGGTTACTAAGTCTAGATCGGGTTTCTCGATCTGAGGTGGATTGAAAACAAGAGGAGTTGGAGTTGATGGGTTTGAATTAGAAGATTCTGGCTCTTTACATCAACAGGATTGTTACTACCATAATCTTGCGATCACGTCGCAATCTTGATATGAGACATCATCATGATGGGTTCTTCTAAGGTATTCGAGGAAGAATCGACCGCTTTACTATCTTGAGTAGGCAAAGGATCCTTCAAGATAGTAGTCGTTTGAGAATCTTTAACAAATTTCAAAAACTCTACTCAATATGCGCATTCTTTAGTAAAATGATCCTCGTCGTAGATGAAACAAGGATAGCGAGGTTTTCTTTTTTCGTTAACAGATTCATTTTTATTTGTTTTCTCTTTTGAATTTTGAGTGTTTTTATTTTTCTCCTTCTCTTTACTACTAGATTTGGCCGCAGATGAATCTACGACATGGACATCGGCAGAAACTTCAATGGAAGAATCTCCTTTCAGGGAAACAGGTAAAGTTGTTGTAGGAGAATAATTCTTTGAAGATTTCTTCTTGCTCTTACAACCAACTGAACCAATCACACCATCAGCGGCATGAGATCCTGAAGGAGCTGTAGTTTTCAAAAGATCAGGGGTTTTTTCGTGTAAAGTACCTAACTGCGTATAAACGAGGTCAAGGTACTGAGCCTGAGAATTACTTACTCTTCAGTAACAACTCCTGCCTTAGCTACATCCTCAGTGATTTTAGGCAATAATGATTTAACAAACCATTCCGCTAAAATTTGATCTAGAATGAAAACTTTCACTAAACGCCTTCTACGTCGCCATTCATGAATATGATCAGAAATATATGTCGACGTAGATTGTTTTAATGAAGTTAACAATTTCGTGCCATTGTCGTATCTGACAGGCAACTGAAAATGAGTTAAGAAAGAAGTAGCTAACTGACTAAAGTTATAAAAAGAGCCTCGTGGTAACTCAATGTACCATTTGGCAGCAAGACCAATCAAAGTTCTTTGAAAAAGATGTAAGCGAATTGAATCATCTATGATAGAATTAGATGCACACCAGATGTGATAAGTCATCACATCATTCGACGAATCCTCTCCTGACTTACCCTCAAACTTTGGGATATCAGTAGGCAACTTATTAGGCATTGGCAACCAATACGGAAGATAATAAATCGAAGCGTTCGTAAGTCGCGATAAATCAGGCAAATCCAAAGTTGCAATAAATGGTAACTGACGATTAGGTTCATGAAAACCTTATGGAATGAGACCAGTTCTAGGAGGAGGATATCTAGGATAACATGGAACCGGATTTGCATTAGGAATGTTAAAACCTCCTGGGAAACCAGGATTAATTGGACCAAACTTAGGTTGTTGAGGCTGCTGATAAGTATAGTCGGGGTACGGTTGATACTGATAAACTGGATTTTGTATAGTAGGACCGAATTGATATTATCCCTGGTATGGTTGACTCGTGGAAATTGTACTTGGACCAGCTTGTCCTGCAGGCATCTGGACCGAATTCTAAACCATAGGTCCTGACTGGGGTACAAAGACTTGAGGATATGACACTAATGCAGGGATAGTAGAAACCAGAGCTACCGAAACTCCAGAAGTAGGTGGGGTAGATTGAACAGAAGCTGCAGTAGTTGCAGCAGTAGTTTGAGGTGGAGTTCGAGTTGAACTAGGCCCAGGCTAATGAACTACACTAGGTGCAGAGGTTTTAACCATAGGTTGGACAGGTTGTTGGGTTGAACCAAAAACCAAAGGTTGTCCAACTTGATTAGATAACTACACATTAGATTGCAAAGTCTGTTGAGTTTGAGATGGATCCCACACCATATTCATTCCGGGACCCATAAAAGGTTGTACATAAGGAGAATCATAACCTGTTTGAATGTAGGGTTGATAATTAGGAGGTACATTTCCAGTTCCATGTAAAAATGACTGTCCAGAAGGTGGTTGGAAACCTTGAGTTGGGTACTGACCTTGAGGTTGATAACCCTAAGGCATGTACTGAATCTGGGGTTGAAAAGCATCCTGATGAATATGGGGTTGACCTTAGGGTATGTACTATCTTGAAGGTTGATAACCTTAAGGTAGCCCTCCAAGCGGAAACTAACTACCTTGGGATTTCCCCCCAAGCGATAACTGACTAGCTTGAGGTTGCCCCCCAGGAAGTAACTGACTACCTTGAGGTTGCGGATTTGGAATACTACCAGACATCATAAAAATCTACTCTATATTCAACATTGTAGTTCCATTATTACCAAGTGATAACCGATATTCAGTTGGTCGAGCAGTCATTCCTGAAAAAATACCAGAAAGTGAGTGGTACCTCAAAGGAATAGTAGGTCTGCCATATAAAAATGTTTCCGGTGATTTGGAAAACATGGATGATTGTCTTGACATGATTAATCAAGGATAATAATCTCTGGGTGTATGATGAAAGTAATCACATGCAAACAAAGAAAATTTCAATAAAAGCACCTAACTCTCTAAGGAAACAAACAATTGAATCACACGCCTAAAAAATCGAAGAGTTCAAACCACACACAAACCGTAACTTTCCGTAACGAAAACAATAGTTGGTGATGAAATCCAATGTCGCAGAATTCAATACAGAAATGGCGGTTGGAACAATTACCCCGACAACTTGCTTAATGAGATAGGTTGGCACAAATTTCTTCACAAAACCGTCTTGGGTGAAGAGAAACCCCCTAGAGAGTCCAAGTGAGTCTAGTCGACATCTGCTCCAGGTACAGTGAGACCCGTCATTCATCGTCACCTTAGGAAAGAATCTTAAGATTATGGTCACTAAGCTTACCAGTAGTAACAAATACAACTGGGGGAACAGTCTATGATCTGATCCATGCGCAAGGGCAGAGTAACAAAGCTCAATCCCCTTGAAGACTCCTCGACATGATCAATCTTAGGTTTACCAACAAGTGACCCCAGGCTCCTCAACAATGGTTAATCCAAGGTTTACCATTTTTAATACGTGCAAATCTTCTATCTTTCCCAATGAGACAGACTTGATTTTCTCAAAGGTTCAGACATGATCTCGTGATTGACTCCTTTAAGAGGAGCTTCCCAGATTATATCAATTACAATTTGATTTATTTCCTACCGCAAGATACAGCTACTTGTTTGTTTTAACTATCTTGGAGAGTTAATTACTCCCTACTCCAAGATACTAGCCTAAGCTATATTGGTGATGAGAGCCCTAGAAATAAAAAGATTGCTAGATCAATTTTAATTAAGCGTTATTTTTATTGGTTGTTTCTTAAGTCAATAGGTATGGAGATGAAACTTTGATGGTGTGAAGACTCAACTCCAAAAACACTAAAAATGCACCTAAAATGGTAAACAATCCGTTTTCCTTCAATGAATCTCTAGCTAAAAGAAAGAGTTGAGAATGCAATTCTTTGAAAAACAAATCTTTCTTTCAACATGTAAAGAGAAAAGAAAATCTTTTTTGTCTTTTTCAATAAACTCAAAATGAGACTACTAATTAAAGCTCACAAAAATAAATCCCTTTTCTTTTCAAACACTCAAAACTACAGAAAACAATTCTTTCAAAACAGATTCTACAATTTCTAGAAAACACTCAAAACTATGAAAAACTAACCTTGAGATCTAAAAACTTGTAAAAATATAATCGAATAAAAGCTTCAATTCTTTTTTAGGACGTTTTACTTAGCTATTCAGTAAACTAAGGATTAATTCGTTCAGAAAAACAAATCAATCAAAAACATCCAGCTATGTTTTCTTTTATAAAAATGAATTTCAAAACTTATAACCAAGTTCGTTCAAAGATTTGCAAAGAGAAACAAAATCTATTTCTCACCAAGGACAGATTTCACAAACCATTCAAACTCATCAAGAAGACAAAAAAGACCAGGGTGATCCAAATTTTCTTAGGCTTCTAATCTTTGAGTCACTATAAAGACCAAGCGAAAATCAATCCAGGCATGCAAAACTTCTAGAAAATCATCTAAAACAAAAATACCAGTGGAACTTACTCACAAGAGACTTTTGACAGGACATGCAGATCTGGGTAGGCACTAAAAACTATAAATGAAACCTAAACTTAACTGGACGAAAACATTTTAGGTTTTTCGAAAATTTTGATAGGGTCCGCAAGCTTCCAGCATAACCAGATGTGGTACCGCTCTGTGCAGTAAAGTAACAGTGCAGAGATGTCCGCATTGTATTACAAACAGAACATGCGGTTCTCTTAAAAAATTTCAAAAAAACAAAAAGCAATCCAAAACCTAAAAACTGCCCAATCCCACACACATCAAGCAAAATCCAGAAACCAAAACAAGTTTCTCAAGTCAAAGACAAAGGAAAATCAAAAACCAAATTCAAGTCCTGAGCGGAGTCGCCAATTTGTTGGCCGGATAAATCAATCTTGTGGACAAGGCCGATCTCCCTAGTATCAACAGATATCTAGCAACAAGCAGGACAAGCAAATCTACCTTTCTCTAAACATATTTTGATTCATTAATAAAAACTAAAGAGGTGTATTAGACCCTACCTTAAGTCCAACGCTAGTTTTTGGCAGTCACGCTCCAACAGCTCCGAAAGAGTTTCCTTTTAAGAACCTGCAATCACAAACAAGCACACATCAAATAACACCTGCATAGCTAATATAATAAATCATGTTCATCATGGTGATCAAGGAAT
>APFE031155335.1:33768-57331 GCA_000404065.3 Pinus taeda | reverse complement strand
GACAATTTTTGTGCAACATAAGGCAAGACATGAAAGGCGGGCTTACCCCAAAATAACTAAGCTGAATGTGTCGATGACTCCTAGATACAATGTGGGATGTCAGAGCTATAAGGTCAATTTGAGGAATGAGCTCTGTAGCATCCGGTTGATGAGTTTTGATCAAATTGAGGTTTCAACGTGCATGCCACAAATCTAGGAAAAGCGACACTTGGTGAGAGGTTTCTAAAATGAAATTGCACGTAACCTTCAGCTGCTAAAAATAGATCCCTGAATCAAGGGATGCCTTTGAATGTTGCCTTGGGAAAAGCAGTCCATGCACGCAAATTATTTTTTCTTGGTCCGGGAGGGAACCAGTCAACCTGAAGGCACATGCATCAATCTATGAGCCTGGGATGAAAATCTGTGTAGTTTATGGGCTGATAAGAGATGGTTGTCCCAGAGAGATTGTGTAATTTCTCAGAGGAACAAGTAACTATTTCCCAGGATTGCATAATTCTGGGCTGAGATGTTGCCCTGGGTCAGACCTCCCAATTTTCTCAAGGAAGCCTATCTGACTGCATCTCGCAATTTCTGAGCCCAGTAGGTTGCCTAGTTGGATTTGCACAATTTCTAATAGATACTGGGCTATCTGTTCTAGAGGGATTGCACAATTTCTAGGTTGAGCAACTAACTTCTACCCAAAATTGTGCAACTTCTAGGCTGAGCAGTCCTACTAGGCTGGATTGTGTAGTTTTTCCAATGAAGGTTGACAACCAGGATTGTGCAATTCTAGAGCCCAATAGGATGCCAATCAGGATTTCACAATTTTTGGAGGGAAGCTTGGTTCCCCTCCAGAATTGGTCAATTTCTTGAAGGAGCTGCTTAGCCTATAGCTAAACCAAGTCCGAAGAAACAGCTTGTGAGGGGGATGCAACAAGCCATGATGCACAAACTGGAAAACTGCGAGAAAATCACCGAAGCTTATGTAATTGACAAGGCAAGACAAGCTGCTGAGGAAGGTTGGTAGGGAGGCTCCAAAACAAAGCTAAGGAAATTTTTTGGAGGGTGGTTGTAGTCACTACAACACCTGGCGACACACTAGTAGAACTCCAATTCTCTTAATGGACCTTTTTCATGAAAATAAAGTCTAACACCTCCAGGAGTATTATTCAGCTCTCAGTTTGTCTTGGTTTTCACACTAGCTTGTTGTAATATGTAGCATTTGCCAAGCTCTTGATCAATTGACACACATTCCAAGCCAAGGCAACACAGTTTTTTTGATTGGCATTGATGGGTATATTGGTGCACAAGCAATATAGTCGTCAGAGTCTTAGTTTCATCTTTGGTGTTGCTCTACTTCCAGCAGACCTAATAGTACCCCGATGGAGTCACGCGGGAACACAAGCATTGCTCCGCTACCAGGGACCTTGGTGAGTACCCCGGCAGATTTACTTGCATCATCTTTCTACGTATGAAGCCTTTCTCTTCTTTCGCCATATTCATTTTTTATTTTTGAAATTTTTTCACTTTTCATTTTTTCATTTTTCATTTTCATAATTGTGCATAACACTTAATCATTTCAGAGGCAGAAGAGGGATCTCAACTTATTGAGATCAGAAGAGGTTTTTCCTTCAGAGAAGTAGTTTATTATATACCTCTGACATGCCTATTAAGGTTTTCCCCCTCACCTTACTCTTCTTTGACTTTTCTGCCAAGGGTTAACCCAAAAACAACTGACTAGAGTAGCTAACACTAGTTAGTGTGCAAGCGTTATGTTTTCACCAAGGTCCACTTCAAACAATATGTGTTTTGCATCGACGTATCATGGACCAAAATTAACAAGTTCTTCACACAAATGTAGGATGATAGATAACCAAGTGGTGATAGCTACATAAGGCCTCTTGTACTTTACCCAACTTGTTTCAATAGTCACACATAATTTCATGCGAAACTAACCTACGAACAAGAACAAGAAAACAAACAACAAAGCAAAACAAAAGCAAAAGTAAATGTGAAAGCAAGATACGTAAGGAAACAAGAAATAAAACAAATGAACAAGCAAAGCAAGTAAGAAAACAAGAAAACAAACTGAAAGCAAACATTAATCCTACTCCTAAACAAACCATGCATGGGCCTAATCACATGAAGTGATATTTCCAATGCAACTATAGGTGCATTGATTGACCCATGTTGGTGAAGGCTTGGTCCGTGAGAAACCCGGTTCTGCGAACCGACAAACAAGGAAGATATAACAATGAAGATAGACACACTTCATGCCTAAAATTGTCCACAGGACATAAGTGAGTGCAAGTACATGACATTTGGTTCGTGGACTTGTCACGGTGATGTGTGACACTGCGTGCAAATTTGAAGCATACATATAATCTTGACTATGACATGAAAACAAATGAAAGAAACAAAGACAACTTGTATCGTACATGTTTGCTTGCTGTTATCACTAAGATTTTCTTTGAAATTGTCAGAAGAAGGAAAGGGGTCCGAGGTAACCACAAACCAACTTTCAAGTACAAAATCTAGCCAATATGTATTCAGAGAGGGATCTCTCTTTAAGATTTAGCTTTGCTTTATGAAATAGTATGCTAGTTATGAAAGTTTGAGGGTTTTGATTGTGTTTGGTGATGGAATTCAAAAGCAGACGGATAGAATAGGGTATTTCAAGCCATTGGACTCTGGAGTCAACTGAAAATGCCTTAACTGGATTAAGGTGATTCAACAAAAGAGGGCTTCACAGGGCAAGATAGTCAAACCAGAGACAAATGGTAACTTGAAAGAGTGGAATGGAATTAAAATGGAAGAAGGGCAATTAAAAATCCTTCAACAAGTTTTAAGAAGAGGGAAAATGGGTGATCACTAATAAAAAGCAATTAAGAATTTCTTATTAAATGACCACAATGATAAACTAAGAAGCAGGGAGCAGTTAAGAATTCCCTGCCTATGATAGCTTAGAGGAAAACATTTAGAATAAAAATGATTTTAAAAACAGAATGCAGTAAAGCACTTTCTGAAATATACTTTTTCGTTTATTATTCAGATATGAAACACATGTGAAAGATTAAACCAGAAAACAATAACACATAAGATATAGAATACTTATTTGTCCAACGTTTGACACATGAATCTTGTAAAAAGTCCTTTTCTTTATTTCTTCCTCCAGCTAGCCATACAAGAGTTGTTCAATAACACTTTATTCCAAAATAATAATTCTATATAAATGTCTAAGAATCCATCCTAAGTACTTCGAATGAGGGAGTAATTATACAAAAATTTAAAACAAAATATGTATAATCTAGGAAAACTAACTATATGTTACATAAAAGTAGAGACAGATGTTCTTGAAGATAGAAACTAAAAGTGAACTGATGACTTGCTGTACCTATTTTTGTGAATGAGCTAGAGGCAGGCCCTATGTTTGAGCATCTTCCTGTCTTGCCCATAATTTTGTGCTGCATGTTTTCTTTTCATCTTCTTATTGATACTTTTTGACCGGTTCTGATACTTTTTACCTACTTTATCCCTATTCACCTTCTTTTACCAAAACTGACCATGGTGAATATTTCAATTTTACTTTTTACCAAGGTAAATTATAAAATGTTTGTCATATCCGCCCACCAATCATCCCTTGGTATCCTAGTCCTTTGAAGCTTCATGAAGATTTCATCTGCCTTAGTATAGTTTAAAAAATTAGGCTACACAAGAAACAAATGTTTCAATTCATGTTCAACATAGAAGAGGTTTTCCAAACTGTCATAAATAACTCTACCTGTAGGAAGTGCCTTGGGTGCAGATGCACTAGCTAATGAATTGGCCTGGTTATTTGCATACTGGCCCAATTTTTCAATATAATCCTCATGCTTCATCAACTCATCATTAATAACTATAGGACTGGGCAGTCCTTTGCTCTATAAAATGCCAAATTTTCCCATAAATTCATCAATGTCCTCCTACATGTTTTGGAATTTTCTTTCTAAGTTCTGCATTAGAGACCTTTTGGTTAAGACCTTCTTAATTTCTAAGATAGTTCCAGTCCTATCCTCAATATTCAGCTATTCCAACTGGTACTTATTTCTGTTGTTCAAAAAGTTTATTATCCTGATAGCTTCCTCAGGCTTCCATCCTAGCTCTTCCTTTGTTTTCTGAATCTCTTGAAGAGCAACTTTCACCAGGTCAATTTGCTCAAAAATGATCTGTATTGATGACCAAACATCATTTAATGACTAAGTGATGTTGGTCCAAAGAATCTTCCTACTATCTGTTAAAGGCTTCTCAAATGTAACGTCCTTCTCTAATCTTTTTACCTGTTGAGCTAAGCCTTTATTCTTCTTCATTTCTTCAGCAAAATTGATTTTAGACATACCATACTTTTGTTCTAAAGTGACAAATTTCTCCTTCACTTTCTAGAGTTTGGAAACTTGGAGTTTCATTTCCTCCATTGACTTGATTAATTCTTCAGTGCACTGGACTGATGTTCCCACCTATGATGTACCTGTGCTTGTCCCTATATTAGCTTCTATTATGGCCAAAGGGACATTCGGTGCAAGGGTTGTAGCCAATGTTGAAGGAAATGCCATGGAGACCACTGGTACTAAATTTTGAGGCTAAGAGGCTGACTCACTCTGCCTGCTTTTTACTTATTTCTCCAATTCCTGCTCAATCTCCTTCAACTGTTCATTTAGCTTGAGGACTAGGTCCATAAGCTCTTCTTCAGCCTTCTTTTCAATAACTCCAGTAGTTTGTGGATGCCTTGATGGAGGAAAATTTAACTGCTTTCTCAAGAAATCTATGTCTTCATATTTCTTCTTTATCAAGGCCTCTACAGCTTTTACATCTTTCGGGTTATGACCCAATCCAATAATCAACTCCTCTAGTGATTTAATTATGTTGTCCTTAACCTGTGAAGAGGCTCTTTCTAACTATAACTAAGAAGTAGTGTTGTTTAATGAATTTTCCAATCTATGGACCATCATGGATTTACTTTTCAAGTTGGAATACACCATTTCCCCTATCTGCTTATGTAATTCAATCTGATCTAGGGGGTGAATGTCCTTGGCCATGACCTCAAAATCAGCTTTGAGCTATTTTGCAAGTGATTGGGGCTATTGTACTTTGGGCTTCAAGTAGCTCATCTGCATCTTGCCTTCCTTGATGTCATAAGCTAACATCAACCTAGTTTGATTTGTGGGGGCCATCTTCATATATTGATTGTAGACTTGGGCCCTTAATGGTTCATTTCTAGCCTTTATCTCTTTGAACTTTTCTTTGATGTCTAGAGACTTGTTAGCTGAAGGCTTGAAGGATGATACTTCGGCAATTTGTTGTCTTTCTAGCTCCCGTATTTGTGAACTAGAAGGTGTCTCTCTTGCTAGGAATGTGTGTTGACTGTCTGCACCTTCTTTCCTCAAGCTGCCTGTTGTTTCTTCAAAAAATTCCTCCTTTGAATGGGGATTTAGCCTGTGCCTCTTAGCACCAGGCTAGTATGAGGGACCACTGGCAGGGGTAGGTACTACCCTATCACTCTTTAAGCTTTTTTCCTCATTCAGAGGAGTTTGTAAAACTGGTGGATCTCCTATGTTAATCTGAGTTGGATGGGACTATGTTTGAGCCTACTCTTGAGAAGTTTCAGGCTGCTTTGATATGCTTGACTTCCATGTTGCCAGAGTGCTGGTTTCTTGTTCTTTTCTCTATGATGGTTCTGCGAGTGGCACACTAGTCTCCTGTTAATGCCTTTGAGAGATATCAGTTGTCGAGGCACTAGTCCCTGATGTTGGCTTGTGAGAAGTCTCAACCAGCACTTGTTCAAAAGAATCCAAGTCAAGTGTCTTTTCTAGATCTTTCATTACATTTTCTACATTGACCTGATCACTATCCATCTCTACAAGAGTTCCTTCCCTCCAATCATCCATGTTAGCATATTGCTCAATCTTTGGGATTCTATGATGAAAACAAGGTGATAACCTATTTTTCATTCTCCTATCACAGATGAAACTGTGTGGGTCATATTTCCAACTAAAACTTTTGTTTAATTTCATGTGGTCTTCTAGGATTTGTTGTGCTACTTTCCATGATTCCCTATTGTTGTAGACAAATGGGCCTAAGTGGTCCTTGATCCTCCACTGTGCTTTCTTCTTGGCCTTGGTAAAGTGGATCAGATTTGAGTATATCATTTGTCTATAATATTCCAATGCAAACAAGCTCACTGGAACATACATTAGTAGCTTGAATGGGGGAAGCTCACAACCATATATCTTGATCTCTGTGTGATTTTGGTACAAGTACCAGTCACCTACCTTGTACTATTTGGAGAGCTGAAGGATCCTTTTGATGTCATCACTAATTCTAGGAGGAGGATTTCCTGTTAGCATGGTGGTCATTGGGTCAACAAATTGGTCAATGGACTCATTATATGAATAGGGACAGGCAAAATAATGGTGGAAAGTTGAACTCCAAAAAATAACTGACCTTGGGTAACCCTTTGTATCTAGTTTATTGGCAGAAAATGGGAACTTGCCAAACTGATAGTAGAAGATAAGATGATAGATGAATGTGGAGTATTTGAATACTTTCTTATTTTCCAGTCTCATGAACTGGTCATGGATTTTCTCAGCAATAAAGGCAGCATAATTGTACTTGACAGCAAGGGGATGACCAGGGGTAAAGATGGACATCAAAACTAAGGTCAATTCATCTACATATTCATTAGTATTAAATATCATGATTGCAGATATCATATCAACTATAATTGTGCCTGTTTCTGTGAAAAAACTAACATATAGGGATGGGTATTATTAGTTTGATACTCCTTAAGGATGAAAGTTTGGGACAGGCAACTAAGTTCAGACTAGGAGAACTTGGATAATTTGTCAAGCAATTCTCCAAGGGAGATGGGGGTGAGGGTTTGACTGGGTTGAAATTGAAGCATCTCATTGATGGAGTCTACAGTAATAGTGAAGAGGACTGTTTAATTGGGAGACATCACTGCTTTGAGATTAGGGTCATAATTTGCATGGCACTGATGGATAATGTCAGGAAAAATGTGCATAGAGGGGAGAAAATACATTGGGAGATTAGATTCCCACAGTCCCATGGTATCATTGGCATTCAAGGATAGTCTCGGCATTGGCAAAAGACTTTTAGGTGGTCTTTATCAATGCTTAAGTCTTTTATTTGAAATTTCTTATCTGCCAGGGGCAGATAGTCTAAATCACGACGAGGGGTGGTAATAGGTGAAATATTTAGGGCCATGGGGGTTTCCATTATGGTTCTTATGGATTTAGAAAGGAAACTGGGCTTTTTATGGGAAATTGGTGAAAACAGAGGGTCTGGGAAACTTGAATCTCAGGTGTGGTAACTGAATTATGGTTAAATTTTGGGTTCCTTTCAATTATTTGCAGAGAAAGAAAGTATTCAAAGGGTTTCTTGACGGGAATTGGTAAATACCTACTTTTATTGATGGGAAACGGAATACAGGTACACTGGGTGTGAATTGAGGACTCTGAGCAGTGTCAACTACAAATTTTGAAGGTGGTTGGCAGCTGGGAGCACGAGCTGGTCGACCTCGTCGTTAAGTTTGCATGGATGTATATGTTTGCAGAATAGAACGACGAAATTATTTTTTTTGTTTTTTATATGAAGTCAAGAATTTAGAGGGTTTCTAGTTTTGGACGGGCGGCGTCAGCGGAAGGATTTGATGTTTTGTCATTAGCAGGAGGTAGTGAGCATTTTTTATCGCACCGCTAATGGAGGGGAGGTGGTATTTGGGTTCATCCACGTGATTCCATACAATGAGCGACGTGTGGCGAGGGTACTGTTCACAAAACCACTTCACGATCGCGCACTAATGTTCGGTCACAGAGAGCTGTGTGATATGCACAACAGCCATTAGATGTGTGGATCTTGATTTGATGGCTATCGAGGAGGCGAGGTGATGGGATTTTAATGAGGGTGGACCCGACGCAATTAAATATTTTTAATCATATCAGGAGCATCAGGATTGGTCGGAAAAGTTATTAATTAACCGTGGGGGTTAATTAATCCTTGTATTTAATATGGCAGGGTCGAGGTTCTTAATTAGTTACGGATTAATTAATTAATCCCATTTAGGAATGTATTATGGTTATATTTTAACAGAGGGGCGGGATATATAAGATTTTAGGGTTTTTACGTAGTTAAAGTAATACGGGAGCGGGTAAATTTTTTATAGGGGAATTATATAATAATATAAGTTAGCAGTTAATATGACATTGAAAGGAAAAAGCACTAAGTATAAAACATTTTTATGTGTATATTTAAAACTTAGGCTAAATGAAAATGAAGGTTTTTTTAGGGAAAATATTTTAATTTCCCTAAGTAAAATAAAATTTTACTTAGGAAAAACTTTATAAAGGGGATGAATGATTTATGAAGGGGGATGAATGTTAATGAAGGGGTTTTAAGTACTTAGGCATTATAAATTATTTGGTCAAGGGTCCGATCCCTCCAATAGTCAGAGAAATGCTCTGAGCCCCTCTAACTTGAAGAATGGCTTGGCACTTAGGGGAAATTAGTGAAGATTTAGGGGAAATGAATAGAGAAGTTAATTATTTTGACTTTGCTTACTTGATATACCTTCCATGTGATACATACCTTTGCCTTATGATGAAAGTAAAAATGTTTACACATTTAGAATTTTATTATTCACCACACATTTTTCTGCAACCATCATCTACTTACCTTACCTACTTAACCTAGCATTTTCACTTCTTTATTAGGGTGCACTTACACTGGAAAACCCTTATCAAACTTTCTTTTCTTTTATATGGTAATGCCTATCTACGTCTACACTTATTACATCCAAGGGCTCAGATTAAAAGATTGAGCTCCTTTTTCACTCTACCTATCTACTTATCTGCCAAGATTACACTATTTGGTTAAATCTTTATTCTCTATTTCTACAACATGAAATTGAAAAATGAACTAGCCAAGCTTAAACTATTTGACTATTCATGAATTGTGGCATATGTGACAAGCTGCACACAATGTTTTATTACATAAGAGAAAAAATTAGTGGCTTTAGACTTGCACACTTTCCTGGTCTTTCTTTTATTTGGGGTTCATTTTCTTTCATTTTTTTGACCTCTTGTTATTCTTTTCACCCTTTGATTCTTCTTTTAAGGTATACCCTCTTTACATTTTTTAAATTTTTTTATTTTTTTACATAAATATGGAAAACCTTTGCAACAAGAAAAGGTATGAACATATTACATAGCTCATCAAGTCAATCATGATATATGACACCTATTGGTATAGGGGCATAACAGTGGCTCCACTTGGGGATGGCTTTCCTTGGTGGAAAGTCAAGAACAATAGATCAGAGGCCTCTGAATGACTTTCACTGTGTTTTGCAATCTTCTTCTACTTGCTGCTTTATTATATGTATGAAAGTGATATTTCTGAAGCTTAGGGCCTTCTCTTCGGGCTTCAACTCCAAAATGTTACTGTCCAATCAACACTTTGACATTACAAAGGATATAATATGTACATAAAGAACCTGATGACATTAGTATGTAGGATCAAGTAATGCTTTAATATTTGACCATTGACTGGTCCTTCTTCTGTTTCTGTACCATCTAAGTTTTTAAAAAAATATGTATTGTTTCCTTTGAAAGCATAGATGATGTATGGTTCTTTCTATAGGAATTCAAACTTCCCATGTTTCACCTTATCCTCTCTTCTAGAATCTCATCTTAACACTTTATCTCCAAAGTATAAATCTTCTGCCTTGGTTCTTCTGTCAAAAATCTTCTTTAGTTTCTCCTACAACACTTGGGATCTTTGGTACACGTCCTCTCTGGTTTGTTGTAAATTGATAGTCTGATTTGTCCTTGTTTGAATATCATTGGGTTCTACTTGAGCTTCTTGGAGTATTTTCATAACAGGAACACCTAGTAATGAAGGAAACACAACTTCCATGCCATATTACTAACTCATAAAGACTGGTTTCGATGGAATTTTTGGTTGTAAGCCTATCTGCCCATAATGCATTTATCAATTTTTTGTTCCAAGTTTTCTTGTTTTCATCCAACAGTTTTTTGATGATATTAATGAGACTCTTGTTGCAAGATTCAGCCAGTCTATTCCCTTGAGGGTAGTAGGCTATGGAATGGCCCAGTGTAATGTGGTACTTGTTACAGAAACTGATCATCTTCTTTGATTTGAAAGCTACAACATTATCAGTAATGATTTTAGTGGGACAACCAAACTTGGACAATATATTAGTCTCTAAGAAACCTATGATCACAGAGTCATTGACCTGTCTAGAAGGAATGGCCTCTGTCCATTTAGTAAAATAGTCAGTGGCAGTGAGTATGCATTTGTGTTGGCTTGAAGAGGGAGGATGGATTTCTCCAATGAAGTCAAGACTCCATTGTTGGAAAGGCTTCTTGGTGGAAATGGGTTTTAAGGGTAAAGGTAACAACTTTTTCTTGCCTTAAAAAATTTGACATTTATGGCAAGAAGTTACAAATTTCTTCACATCTGCAAACAAGGTTGGCCAATAGAATCCAGCCCTTAGAATCTTATCTACAGTTGATTTCCAATAGAGGTGTCCATCACAGTCTCCTGCATGAAATTCTTGGAGAGCCTTGTCAGCTTCATCTTTTAATAAACAATTCAATAAAATTCCTTCATGATTTTTCCAAAAAGGAGTATTATCTAAGATACATAACTTTGAAGCTTTCATTTTTAAAAATCTATTCTTTGTTCTGGATAACCCTGAAGGAGCCTGCAGGTTTTGTAAAACATAAATTACATCAGCATACCAAGGTGAGTCTGAAAAGGTCTAGCTGATTTATGGAGTCGCCATCTCCTGCTCATTATCCAGTTCATTTATTTCCAAGGCTTGACAATTAGTTTCTACCATGAGTTTGGCCAATCCTTGACCTTTTATCAGTTTTGTAGGTTTTATCTCAATATCATACTCTAAGATGGTAGAAATCCACTTACCCTTTTTGCCGTCAATTCCACCCTAAGTTAGGATGTCTTTGACAACTATATTAGGCACATAAGCTATCACATGAGAGTATACTATGTAGACTCTGAAGTCTTTAATGGCTTTTACAAGTGCAAAAGCTTGTTTCTCCATGATTTTGTATTTTAATGATACATTTTTGAGTGTTTTATTAAAAAAGGCTATAGGTTTCTCACATCGCTGGTCATCCTTTTGTAATAAAACAACTGCTATGGTGTGTTCTGATGCAAAAGAAAAAATTATGAAGTCTCTATCAAATTTAGGACTTGTGAGGACCAGTGTTCTGGTTAAGGCCATTTTGATTTCTTCAAATGATTGCTTGGCTTCTATTGTCCATTTGATACTTGAATCCTTTTTTAGCATGTTATTTAGTAATCTAATGAGTTCATCTAGGTAAGATATGAATCTTCTCAAAAAAAATTATCTTCCCTAGGAAAGCTTGAAGTTCTTTAATACTTCTTGGATGAGGTATCTGTAGTATAGCTTCGATCCTAGCAGGGTCAATTTGAATGCCATCCTTGGAAATAATATGACCTAAAAGCTTACCTTCCTCCATACCGAACAAAGACTTCTTTGGATTCAAATAAATACCATATTTCCTGCATTTTAAAAAGACTTGTCTGAGATTGTATAAGTGTTGTTGATCAAATTTAGAAAAAATAGTTAAATCATCCAGATATATAACAAGAAAATCATGAATTTCTTTAGCAAAGACAATGTCTATTACCCTTTAGATGGTTGCTCCTGCGTTTTTTAGTCCAAATGGCATCTTGAGGTACAAAAAAGTGCCACATGGTGTTGTAAAAGAATTTTTCTCTTGGTCATCAGGATGAACCAGGATTTGATTATATCCTAAAAACCCATCTAAAAGTGAAATTCTAGAAGAACCCACTACCCTTTGCAAAATATGATCCATTTTGGGTAAAGGATACTTATCTTTAAGAGAGACCATATTTACATTTCTTAGATCAACACATAACCTTATTTCCCCATTTTTCTTCCTAGTAGGTACTAAGTTAGACACCCACTCTGAAAATCTAATAGGGGCAATAATTTGTGCTTCATACATGCGTTTAATTTCTTTTTCAATCAATGGTAATAGCACAGGGTTAATTCTTCTGAGTTTTTGTTTAAAGGGCTTCTGATTTTCCTTCAGAGGTATAGTATGTTGGATAATGGAGGTGTCATATGACTTCAAATCCTTATAACTCCAGGCAAAGACATCCTGGAATTCTCTCATATGTTCAACATACTTTAGCTTCTGGTCATGAGGTAAAGACTTTGACAATTTTATCATTTTTGGATTGCCCTCTGTTCCTAAATTGTATTCCTCAATATCTGCCTTTAATAGTTCCATTTTAGGTTTCTTGGGAATGTCATTGGAATCAAACAGGTCTTCTAGAGGAGTCAATCCATTAGGCAGATGATTGTCCTTTAGGTTGATAACCTCTGTTTCCTCATTTATTATTTTATCTAGGTCCATTTGTTTCAGGTCTTGAACTTCTTTTTGTGTGAATTTTGTGGGATGAAGCATATTAATTGGACTTTCCTCTAAAATGTTTATTTCTACCTCATCTGTCTGATTAGGATTAATAAATGTATCAACATCTATGTAACTATTAGAAAACTCTTCATCTAAAGTTAAAAAGTTATTGGTCTACTCATCACTATCAAAAACCTGCCAGTTTTTCAGATTATCAGGTATGGTTGGTCTATGCCTAATTTCAGTAGTAAACTAATGATTAGGTTTGAAAGGTAACTTGCAGGTACTGGCAAACATGGCCAGGTTGTGGGCTTGCAAGTTGTGTTTTCTAGGGATTGTAGCAAGCTGAGTTTCTAGAAAAGTGTTGAGAATTTCTATGATTGTTCCTCTATAATACCTTAATCTAGGATCCCTAGTTAAATATTTTCCTTTGATCTATTTAATGATCAAATATGAATCTCCTATGACTGACACCCTGATTACTTCTAATCTTTTGAGAAGTTTAAGACCCAACAAGAGAGCCTCATACTTTGCCATATTATTGGTGCACTTAAAATTTAATTTGTAGGCATGGCCTTTAGCATGATCGTTTTCTAAATTGTACACCCAAACTCCTGCTCCTGCCCCTAGTTTATTAACTGAGCCATCAAATTCTAAATGCCAAAAAATTTCATGCTCATAATTGGTGTTAGGGGTGGTAGGAATTTGTTTAACAGTGGGATCTGATTTTTCATTCTCATTTAATTTTTCTTTGTTATCTAATATTTCCTGGATGTGAACGCTTGATTTTTCTTTTCTAATTTCTTTTGGTTCTACTGCTAAAACTTCTAAATTATTGGGAGGATTCATTTCTACATTATAAGGAATAAATGAGTCCATATCATATTGTATTGAGTAGATGGGGAAATTTTGGGGGTTTTCTTGACTACTTACTAAATATTTCATCAATGTTTCTCTGTATAGTTTCTTTAGTTGGCCAAAAACCAAGATAGTTGCATATGACATATCAAATTGAAGAGACCCTTGAGGCTTACCAACCCAGGATCTGGACAATAACATGCCATATTTTGGTGGTATATCAGCTACCACTATATCCATTAAAAAAAATTTGCAGGGTATTGAACCAATGAGACCCACAAGTCTTTTATCAATCCCAAACATCTCACCTGACTAGAGACAAAGGAAAACATATCTTTGTATGGTCTAGTGATGTCTATGTCTAGCTTTTCCAATATAGACTTGGGCATGAGGTTATGGGATGCACCAGAGTCAAACATGGCATTGTGAAGGATTTTATCATGTATGTTTAAGCTCATATAGAAGGGAGGAATTCCTCTTCTAAATGTTTTCCATTCACTTCTGGACCAAAGATTAATTCAGGCTGGTCATCAAAAACATTAACTGAGTCTTCAGTTCCAGTAATTTTCAGTGATCTATTGATTTGAGTTCAGTAGGCATCATGTTTAGCTAATTTAGATAATGGAACTACAATTTTCAGCTTACCTACTTCAATTTCCAAATTAAAGGGTTTTTCTGTTTGGGATTTTGGATTTCAAACAACAGTATTCTCTCTGTTTTATGTGTTTTTCTCATTTTCAGGAGTGGGATCATGATTTGATGATTCTCCTAAATCATCCTCTAGAGGTTCTTCCACATTTCCCTTAGAAGAAGGGGAGTGGAGGGTTGTTTGTTGTTTGGTTGATTATGAGAGACATCTTCAATTATGGGGTTAGAAGGATTAATGTTTGATCTAGAAAGGATATGTACTGGGGTATTGATTGTCTTACCTCTCATGGGTTGTTTTGGAACCTTTTGTTTATTTGCTTCAAGAACATCAATTCTCCTACTTCTTAGGTTGTATTTCTTATGCACCTCAAATATGGTTGCGTCATATCCTTCCCTAAAGTCGAATGATTCACCTAACTGAGTTTGAAATTGTTTAAGAATGTGGGCCTCTTGATCTTCTTGGGTCAAGAAAACTTCTCCTTCATTACTGAGTTCCATTAGATTTATTTGAGTGTCTTCTACTGGATCTTCAGAGTTGGAAGCTTCTGCATAATTTTCCTAGAAAGGAGGTCTAATGTTTTGGTCTGGACTGGTCTTCCCAGTGTTCTAGTTTTGATTTTTTCTGAAATTAGGATTTCTCCCAATGTTGGTTGGCTGACCATCCCAAGGAGCTTTCCTTTCAATTTTTTCCACT
Source organism: Pinus taeda (assembly GCA_000404065.3). Taxonomy (NCBI): domain Eukaryota; kingdom Viridiplantae; phylum Streptophyta; class Pinopsida; order Pinales; family Pinaceae; genus Pinus; species Pinus taeda. The sequence goes on along the minus strand of APFE031155335.1, from coordinate 42,646 downwards.
CTGTATCCTAGTCTATCCATCCTTTTAATTATGGCATCTAGCTTCTATTCAAAGGGTCAGGCTTCTTCCTTTAATGGTATTCTCCTTTCACTCCTAGCCTTGGCTCTTTTAGACATCAGGTTGGCTTCAACACTGATAGCTATGCTTTGCATATCTTCCAAAGTTCGAAGGTCTCGTTCTCTCAGCTGGAAGGCCATATCAGAATCAAATCCATCTGGGAATTTGATTAAGGCTAAATCAGGTGGGGGTCTGAAATTTTAAGGAATGGCTTTATAGACATTGTTGAATCTAGTGCAATAATCTTGCATAGTTTCTTGTGTTCCTCTCTTTAGGTTTTCATACTCAGATAGAATTTGAAGAGGATCTTTCTTTTTCTCCCATCAGTTCAGGAATTGTCTATAGATATTTTCTATGTTGTCTATACTATTTTCTGCTAAACTTCTGAACCAGGTTCTGACTTCCCCAGTTAAACTCTAAACAAATATTCTCATTTGCACATCATCAGCATCTATTTCATAAATTTCAAAATAATCAGTCATCTTTTTGGTGTGTAGTTGCGTTGTATTGGTACCAATTCCATCAAATTGAGTCATCTTACTTTGGTAATCCTAGGGCATGGCACCTAAGTTTGCTGGTAATACCAGGGGGCATACCTGTTTTCCATTGCTCTAGGTAATGTTGAAACAACAATTGGAGTTGGAATAATAGTGGGTGTTTGAGTTGTCGATGGAGGGCTAGAAGGAGTGGTCTGATGTGGAGTGGTTTGAGATTGAGATGTATGAGGAAATGGCGATGAGCTTGCAAAGGCAGAAGTGATTACAGAGGAATTGGGTGTTCCTTCAGTGGTAAGATCAGATTGTAGTGAGTTCTGCAAATGTCTATCAATTGACAAATTGACAACTTGAAGTTGTAATTCTTCGATGAATACTCGGTCAGGGACTAAGTCAATTAATTTAGAATCAAATGAAGTCCTAAACAAAGAGGTCTCAAAATATTCGTCAAAAGATTGATCTTCAAGGTAAATCCACCTAACAAGACATGATGTTGATCTGAAGGTGGGCTGAGAACTAACAGAACTTTCTTGACTTTTGTCTCCTAAGAATTCTAGGGATTAGATTGGGGTTCTCAAACACTTGTGGTGGATTGGGATCAGGATTAGCTCTAGTGTACCGATTCCTTTCTGAAGCCAGGTTTTTAGTTTTAGTTTTTTGTTTTCTTAACTGATATTAAACAAACAACTTCTATTGTTTCTTTAAGATGCTCTGGATTTAGATTTCAAATATTCTTAAAGATTTGTTTTGACTGAGAAATTGGTTTCCCCAGTGGAGTCACCACTATGTTATCACTTAGATTTTCCTTGAAGTTGTCAAAAGAAGAAAAGGGGTCCAAGGTAACCACAAACCAATTTTTAAGTACAAAATCTAGCCAATTTGTACTCAGAGAGGGCTCTCTCTTTAATATTTAGCTTTCTTTTATGAAATATTAGGCTAGTTATGAAAGCTTGAGGGTTTTTATTATGTTTGGTGGTGGAATTCAGGAGTAGATGGATAGAATAAGGTATTTCAGGCCATTGGGCTATGGATTCAACTAAAGATGCCTTAACTGGATTAATGTGATTCAACAAAGGAGGGTTTCACAAGGCAAGATAGTCAAACTAGAGACAAATGGTAACTTGAAAGGGTGGAATTGAATTAAAATGGAAGAAGGGCAATTAAGAATCCTTCAACAAGTTTTAAGAAGAGGGAAAATGGGTGATCACTAATAAAAAGAAATTAAGAATTTCTTATTGAATGACCACAATGATAAACTAAGAAGCAATGAGCAGTTAAGAATTCCCTACTTATGATAGCTTAGAAGAAAACATTTAGAATAAAAAAGATTTTAAAGACAGAATGCAGTAAAGCACCTTCTGAAATTTACTTTTTCGTTTATTATTCAGATATGAAACACATGTGAAAGATTAAACCAGAAAACAATAACACATAAAATATAGAATACTTATTTTTCCAACATTTGACACATGAATCCTGTAAAAAATCCTTTACTTTATTTCTTCCTCCAGCCAGCCATACAAGAGTTGCTTAACAACACTTTATTTCAAAATAATAATTATACAGAAATGTCTAAGAATCCACCCTAAGCACTTCGAATGAGGAAGTACTTATACAAAAATTTACAACAAAATTTCTCATCACTGAGAGAGATATAATCTAAGAAAACTAACAATATGTTACATAAAAGTAGAGACAGATGGTCTCGAAGGTAGAAGCTAAAAGTGAATTGATGATTTGATGTCCCTGTTTTTGTGATTGAGCTGGAGGCAGGCCCTATGTTTGAGCATCTTATTGTCTTGCCCGTAATTCTGTGCTGGTTGTTTGCTTTTCATCTTCTTACTGATACTCTTTGACCTGTTCTAATACTCTTTATCTGCTTTATCCCTATTCACCTTCTTTCACCAAAACTGACCATGCTGAATATTTCAATTTTACTTTTTACCAAGGTAAAATATAAAATGTCTATCATATCCGTCCACCAATCATCACTTGGTATCTTGGTCCTTTGTATCTTCCTGAAGATTTCATCTGCCTCAGTATATTTCACAAAATAAGGATGCACAAAAAACAAATGTTTCAATTCATGTTCAACATAGAAGAGGTTCTCCAGACTGTCATAGAGAACTATGCCTATAGGAAGTGCCTTGGGTGCAAATGCACTAGCTGATGAACTGGCCTGGTTATTTGCACACTAACCCAATTTTTCAATATAATCCTCATGCCTCATCAACTTATCATTAATAACTAAAGGACTAGGAAGTCCTTTGCTCTGTAAAATCCCAATTTTTCCCATAAATTCATCAATGTTCTCCTACATGTTTTGGCATTTTCTTTCTAAGTTCTGCATTAGAGACCTTTTGGTTAAGACCTTCTTAATTTCTAGGATAGTTCCAGTCATATCCTCGATATTCAGCTATTCCAACTGGTACTTATTTATGTTGTTCAAAAATTTTATTAGCCTGATAGATTCCTCAGGCTTCCCTCCTAGCTCTTCCTTTGTTTTTTGAAGCTCTTGAAGAGTAACCTTCACCAAGTCAATCTATTCAAAAATAATCTGTATTGATGACCAAATATCATTGATTGACTAAGTGATGTTGGTCCAAAGAATCTTCCAAATATCTGTTAAAGGCTTCTCAAATGTACGATCCTTCTCTAATTTTTTTACCTGTTGAGCTAAGCCTTTATTCTTCCTCACTTCTTCAGCAAAATTGATTTTAGACACATCATATTTTTGTTCTAAAGTGACAAACTTCTCCTTCACTTTCTGGAGTTCGGAAACTTGGAGTTTCATTTCCTCCATTGACTGATTAATTCTTCAGTGCTCTGGACTGAAGTTCCAACATGTGATGTACCTGTGCTTGTACCTGTAATAGCTTTTGCTATGGCCAAAAGGACAATTGGTGTAAGGGCTATTGCCAATGTTGAAGGAACTGCCATGAAGACTACTGGTACTACATTTTGAGGCTGAGAGGTCAACTCACTCTGCCTGCTTTTTGCTGATTTCTCCAATTACTGCTCGGTCTCCTTCAACTGTTCATCTAGCTTGAGGACTAGGTCCATAAGCTCTTCATCAACGTTCTTTTCAATAACTCCAGTAGTTTGTGGATGCCTTGATAGAGGCAACTTTAACTACTTTCTCAAGGCAACTATGTCTTCATATTTCTTCTTTATCAAGGCCTCTACAGTTTTTACATCTTTTGGGTTATGACCCAATCCAATAATCAAATCCTCTAGTGATTTAATTGTGTTGTTCTTAGCCTATGAAGAGGCTCTTTCTAACTGTAACTAAGCAGTAGTGTTGTTCAACGAATTTTCCAATCTATGGGCCATCATGGCTTTACTTGTCAAGGTGGAATACACCGTTTCCCCTATTTGCTCATGTAATTCAATCTGATCTAGGGGGTGAATGTCCTTGGCCATGACCTCAAAATAAATGTTGAGGTATCTGCAAGTGATTGGGGATGTTGTACTTTGGGATTCAAGAAGCTCATTTGTATCTTGTCTTCCTTGATGTCATAAATTGACATCAACCTAGTTTGATTTGTGGGGGCTATTGATTGTAGACTTGGGCCCTTAATGGTTCATTTCTAGTGTTTATCTCTTTGAACTTTTCTTTGATGTTTAGAGACTTGTTAGCTAAAGGCCTGAAGTATGATACTTCAGCACTTTGTTGTCTTTCTAGCTTCTGTCTTTGTGAACTAGAAGGTGTCTCTCCTGCTGGGAATGTGTGTTGGTTGTCTCCACCTTCTTTCCTTAAGCCGCATGTTGTTTCTTCAAAAAATTCCTCCTCTGAATGGGGATTTAGCTTGTGCCTCTTAGCACCAGGCTGGTCTGAAGGACCACTGGTAGGGGTAAATACTTCTTTGTCTCTCTTTAAGCTCTTTTCATCATTCAGAGGAGTCTGTAAAACTGGTGGATTTCCCATGTTAATCTGAGTTGGATGGGAATGTGTTTGAGCCTACCCTTGAGAAGTTTCAGGCTACTTTGACATGCTTGACTGCCCTATTGCCGGAGTGCTGGTTTCTTTTTCTTTTCTCTGTGATTGTTCTACATGTGATGCACTAGTCTCCTGTGAATGCCTTTGAGAGGTATCAGTTGTTGAGGCACTAGTCCCTGATGTTAGCTTGTGAGAAGTCTCAACCAGAACCTGTTCAAAAGAATCCAAGTCAAGTGTCTTTTCTAGATCTTTCATTACATTTTCTACATTGACCTGATCACTATCCATCTCTACAAGATTTCCTTCCCTCCACCCATCCATGTTAGCATATTGCTCAATCTCTGGGATTCTGTGATGAAAACAAGGTGATAACCTATTTTTCATTCTCCTATCATAGATGAAACTTTGTGGGTCATATTTCCAACTAAAACTTTTGTTTAATTTCATGTGGTCTTCTAGGATTTGTTGTGCTGCTTTCCATGCTTCCCTATTGTTGCAAAAAAATGGGTCTAAGTGGTCCTTGATCCTCAATTGTGCTTTCTTCTTGGCCTTGGTAAAGTGGATCAGATCTGAGTATATCATTTGTCTATAATATTCCAATGCAAAAAACTCATTGGAACATACTTTGGTAACTTGAATGGGGGAAGCTCACAACCATATATCATGATCTCTATGTGATTCTAGTACAAGTACCAGTCACCTACCTTGTACTGTTTGGAGAGATGAAGGATTCTTTTGATGTCATCACTAATCCTAGGAGGAGGATTTCCTGTTAGCATGGTGGTCACTGGGTCGACAAATTAGTCAATGAACTCATTACATGAATAGGGACAGGCAAAAAAATGGTGGAAGATTGAACTTCGAAAAATAATTGACCTTGGGTTACCCTTTGTATCTAGTTTATTGACAGAAAATGGGAACTTGTCAAACTGATAGTAGAGGATAAGATGATAGATGAATGTGGAGTATTTGAATACTTTCTCATTTTCCAGCCTCATGAACTCGTCATGGATTTTCTCATCAATAAAGGCAGCATAACTGTACGTGATAGCATGGGGCTGACCAAGGGTAAGGATGGACATCAAAATTAAGGTCAATTCATCTACATATTCACTGGTATTAAATCCCATGACTGTAGATATCATATCAACTATAATTATGCATGTTTCTGTGAAGAAAACTGACATATAGGGAGGGGGATTATAAGTTTGATACTCCTTAAGGATGAAAGTCTGGGACGGGCGACTAAGTTTAGACTGGGAGAACTTTGATGATTTCTCAAGAAATTCTCCAAAGGAAATGGGGGTGAGGGTTTGACTGGGTTGAAATTGAAGCATCTCATTGATGGAGTCTGCAGTAATAGTAAAGAGGACTGTTTGATTGGGAGACATCACTGCTCTAAGATTAGGGTCATAATTTGCATGACATTGATGGATAATGTCAGGAAAAATATGCACAAAGGGGAGAAAATACATTGGGAGATTGCATTCCCATAGTCCCATGGTATCATTTCCATTCAAGTGATTGTCTTGGCATTGGAAAATGACTTAGGTGGTCTTTATTAGTGCTCAAGTCTTTTATTTGAAATTTGTTATTTGCTAGGGGCAAATAGTCTAAATTACGGTGAGGGGTGGTAATGGTTGCAATATTTAGGGCCATGGGGGTTTCCATTCTGGTTCTTGTGGATTCAGAAAGGAAACTGGGGTTTTTATGGGAAATTGGTGAAAATAGAGGGTCTGGGAAACTTGAATTTCAAGTGTGGTAACTGAATTATGGTTAAATTTTGGGTTTCTTTCAATTATTTGCAGATAAAGCAAGTATTCAAAGGGTTTCTTGATGGGAATTGGAGAATACCTGCTTTTATGGATAGGCAACGGAATGCAGATACACTGAGTGTGAATGGAGAACTCTGATCAGCGTCGACTGTAAATTTTGAAGGTGGTTGGTGGCTGGGATCACGAGCTGGTCGACCTCGTCGTTAAGTTTGCATGGATGTATATGTTTGCAGAATATAATGATGAAATGATTTGTTTTGTTTTTTATACAAAGTCAAGAATTTGGTGGGTTTTGGGATTTGGACCGGTGGCGTCAGTGGGAGGATTTGATGTTTTGTCATTAGCGGGAGGCGGTAAACGGTTTTTATCGCACCTCTAATGGAGGGTAGGTGGTATTTGGGCTCATCCACGCGATTCCATACAACGAGCGACGCGTGGCGAGGGTACTGTTCACAAAACCGCTTCACACTCACGTGCTAATGTTCAGCCGTGGAGGCTTGTGTGATATTCACAACAACTGTTGGATGTGTGGGGCTTGATCTCACTGCTATCGGGGAGGTGAGGTGACGGGAGTTTAATGAGGGCGGGCCTGATGCAACTACATATTTTTAATCATATCGGGAGCAATGGGATTGGTCGGGAAAGTTCTTAATTAATCGTGAGGGTTAATTAATCCTTGTGTTTAATATAACAGGGTCAGGGTTATTAATTAGTTACAGATTAACTAATTAATCCCATTTAGGAATGTATTATGGTTATATTTTATCTAAGGGGCAGGATATATAATATTTTGGGGTTTTTACCTAGTTAAAGTAATACGGGAGCGGGTAAATTTCTTATAGGGGAATTATATAATAATATAAGTTAGTAGTTAATATGACATTGAAAGGAAAAAGTGCTAAGTCTAAAACATTTTTATGTATATATTTAAAACCTAGGTTAAATGAAAATGAGGGTTTTTTAAGGGAAAATATTTTAATTTCACTAAGTAAAATAGAATTTTACTTAGCAAAAACTTTGTGAAGGGGATAAATGACTTATGAAGGGGGATGAATGTTGATGAAGGGGTTTTAAGTACTTAAGCATTATAAATTATTGGGCCAAGGGTCCGGTCCCTCCAATACTCAGAGAAATGCTCTGAGCCCCTCTAACTTGATGAATGCCTTGGAACTTGGGGGAAATTAGTGAATATTTAGGGGAAATGAATAGAAAAGTTAATTATTTTGACTTAGCTTACTTGATGTGCCTTCCATGTGATACATGCCTTTGTCTTGTGATGAAAGTAAAAATATTTACACATTTATACTTTTATTATTCACCACACATTTTTCTGCAACCATCATCTACTTACCCTACCTACTTAACCTAGTATTTTCCTTCTTTATTAGGGTGCACTTAGACTGGCAAACCCTTATCAAACTTTCTTTTCTTTTACATGGTAATGCCTATCTAAGTCTACACTTATTACATCCAAGGGCTCAGATTAAACTATTGAGCTCCTTTTTCACTCTACCTATCTACTTTGTTGGCATTATGATGCATGTGTTGTACTTGATGGCAACCCTCTCATAGAAGATCATCTCACTTACATATACTTAGATGAATATACATATGAAATATCAGATGTGACTGAATGCATGGGATGCAGGACAACTAAAAGGAATCAGATGATAAATCTAAGTGTGACAAGTTAGCTTTGCCATCAAGTCCAAAGGGGGAGATTGTTGGCATTATGAGACAAGTGTTGTCCTTGATGGCAAACCACACAGATGACAAATCAAAGTGCAGAAGTTCAACAGCAAGGAATTGATGAACAAGACTACGTGAATGAAGAGAAAATACATATACGCAGGTTCATCGTGACAGATCCGCGTATACACGCAAGTTAGTCGTTACAAAGTCGCGTATGCGTATGCATGCACAGTCATGCAAGGAAAAGCGCGTATATGTTGGAAAACTTACCTATGGTCCGTGGCGGTTAGTCCTTGGAATTTGAACCTATGGTTTTTGGACCATGGCATCTCGACAGACGTGTTGATCCCTAGTATTGAGTTGGTGGTATTGGTTTGTTATGGTTTTGGACCATGGTATTGAGCAAGGCCTAAGACTATAAAAGGAGAAGAAGATCATTAGGCAAATGTATGGAAAAAGTCTTGAATATCTGATGAAGGATGAGATCCAGTATTCTGTTTATGGGTTGCTTGATCTAAGCTAAGGAGGGATCTCACAATTTGATGGAGAACAAGATCTAAGGATAGATCGGGATCAAATGGTTTGAAATGAACTATCTCTATATGATTGATTATGTTTATTCTAGATCCATATACTGACGCATGTAATGATCTGAACTGGGTTTGAAATTGCGGCAAGTCATGATTGAATATTTATAGATCTGTACGCGGGTTGACTTTTGAAAAAGTACGTATGTACGCTGGTTTGGTTTGTCCAAGTAGCGTATGCACTTTAATGCTTGATTTTGAGGATACAGTTGGTCTGAATAGTATTGCAGAGTTCAGGGTTCTGCTCTGTGTTTTGGTGACTGCTTTTTGTTGACAGTGTTCAGGGTTTCAGTATTGGGTATTGATGTTGCTAAGTGTTTGTGAGCTTCAATG
>APFE031155335.1:4860-18862 GCA_000404065.3 Pinus taeda | reverse complement strand
TTTTCGAAATAAGCTAAATTAGGTAAATAATATTAAAAGATTTTTTTTTTTTTTTTTAGCTAAATTAACAAATGAATTCTTTTAATATTATTTACCAAATTTAGCTTATTTCGAAAAATAATAATAAATTAAATAAAACAAGAATGTTAGTGGTTTGACTTGGGTCATTAGGTCAAAATTAGTCGTTGGCAATATAGCCGTTGGAGTCTCTGCACATCCTATTTAACAAGCGAAGCTGGATTGGTTATTCAACTTGTCCTGACGATGAACCACACTGGTTGGTTCGAAACGTGTCGACAAAAGATGGTTTATGTGATTTCGCCGAAAACTCTCTAAACATAGTTTTTTTGTTGGGGTTGAGGGGTATATTGGTGCACAAGCAGTATAGTTGTCAGAGTCTTAGTTTCATCTCTGGTGTTGCTCCACTGCCAAAAGACCTAGATAGTACCCCAGTGGAGTCACGCAGGAACACAAACATCTCTCTACTGCTGACGAGCCTGGTGAATACCCCGACAAAGTTACTAGAATTACCTCTCTATGCAAGAAGCCTTTCTCTCCTTTCGCCTTATTCATTTTTCATTTTTGAAATTTTTTCACTTTTCATTTTTTCATTTTTCATTTTCATAATTGTGCATAGCACTTATTCATTTCAGAGACGGAAGAGGGATACAAAATTATTGAGAGCAAAAGAGGTTTTTCCTTCAGAGAAGTAGTTTATATTATACCTCTGATGTGCCTATTATGGTTTCACCCCCACCTTACTCTACTTTGATTGAGATACCAAGGGTTAAACAAAAAACAATTGACTAGAGTAGGTGGCAATAGTTAGTGTGCAAGCATTGTGTTTTCACCAAGGTTCACTTTGAATAGTACGTATTTTCCATCAGCATATCATGGACCAAAAGTAAAAAGTTCTTGACACAGAAGCAGGATGACAAATAACCAAGTAGTGATAGTTGCACAAGGCCTCTTGTACTTTACCCAAATTATTTCAAGAGTCACACATGATTTCATGTGAAACTAACCTACGAACAAGAACAAGAAAACAAACAACAAAGAAAAACAGAAGCAAAAGTAAACACAAAATCAAAGTGAGTAAGCAAACAAGAAAGAAAAAAATAACAAGCAAAGTAAGTAAGCAAACAAGCATGCAATCAAACAAACTGAAAGCAAACACTACTCCTACTCCTAAAATAATGGTGCATGGGCCTAATCACATTAAGTGATATTTCCAATGCAGCCAGGGCACATTAATTGACCCATGTTGGTGAAGGCTTAGTGTGTGAGCAACCCGGTTGTGCAAACCTGCAAATAAGAAAGATATAACAATGAATATAGACACACTTCATGCTTAAAAGTGTCCACATGACATAAGTGCATGCAAGTACATGACATGTGGTCTGTGGACCTGTCACACTGTTGTGCGACAATGCATGTAGCTTTCAAGCATATGCATACTCTTGACTATGACATGCAAGCAAACGAAAGAAACAAAGACATTTTGCATCGTGCATGTGTGCTTGCAATGTAAAATTCCTCCAATGCATGAGTGATGGGATCATGCAGTTTGAGTGGAGGAAGCATGATCTATGTGTGAGATTGATCTTCAATGCATACAGATGAGTGATGAGGAGCCTTGGGTGATTGAACAATTTGCTGATCAGAAATGAAACCAACCTCACAACAGCTAGGGCCTGACATAACCATCAGCTCGGGCTAAAGTGCCTCGACAGTCTATGGGGTTTCGACTTCATCGTCAGATAGAACATCATAAATAGGTGGCTTCGAAAAATCAACTACGATAGAATCATCATCTTATCGAATATGGGAGTAATTGGATCACGACAACCATGATCAGAGAAATCAATGTTTTCATCAGCATCCTCATGATATGATAAATCAAACAGAGGGGTAGATGAGAAGCGAAAAAATTCACCCTCTGTGTTTTTCAGAAAAGGTAGATGAAAGGTCAAGTGGATTTTTAATGAATAGTTTATCCTCTTTGTTTTCGGATGATGGATGGATATCCGATGTGTCCTGCGAGTTATCAACAATGGGTGAATCTGTAGATGAAGATACACATGTGGAATCATGGATGTCAAGTTCACCAAAGATGTCAAGAAAGAATAGAGGAGGCTCAGAAAGAAGGGGGTCATCCTTCGCTGAGTGTTAATGCTCAAGCACCCAATCATACTCTTCATGAATGACAGCGCATGTTGGTTTTTCAACACCAACTCCGTCAGTGGCTTGAACCTCGTTCACAATAAGTGTAGAGTCCGGAATGGAAGAACACAAGACAATATCATTCAGAAGAACAACCGAGTACGGAGATGGAGGTTGTGGTACAAAATGAATATGAAAACTTGATGGACTCACAACAAAATCTACGTGAAAATTAAGCGAAGTGATGTTGGGAGGATGTGACAGTTGAACAAATGTGTGAGCATGATCTCTCGCATCACTCTGTAGTGGTGTAGTTGTTTGATGAGGGGACGATAAACAGTCACTTGTGATAGTGACTATATCCATCTGTGATTGTGTAGCTCCATCACTATAGAAGGCTGAGCGAGGCTTGAGTTCAAACTTCTTCTTGGGATGGGAAGATTTCTTAAGGCAATACTTGAATCTATCCCAAAGATAGAAAATTTTTTATCTAGCTCTTTGGAACTTAAAACTGCAAATTACTAAAGCACTGCCAAAATTCCATAGGCGATTCATGCAGAGCCTTCCATTGTTGCAACAATTTTTGTTCAAGATGTGGATCAAAATGATAGAAAGTGTCTTCAATGAGATCACAAAAGTGCTTCAGCCACCGATGTGGAGATTCACAAAGTGTGTATGCAAGCAACAAACTAGGCAATTCGTTAGAAAATCCATCATCCTCGTGAGCAAGACAAGGAAGTCACGTAAGAACCAAGGCCAGGCCACTTCTCCTTTACCATCATACATGTATGTGGACAAGAGATCGAAAAAATTCCTCATGATGGTGAAAGATTCAGCATGCCAAAAACATCGTGGAGGGATAAGAGTGCAAGACTCCATGATAGATATGCAAATGTTCAAAATAGGATGAGAGGACACAACTTGTCATCTTGCCCTCCTTCTAGCGCCAGAAATGTTAATGGTGATGGACCCGCCAACATGGCAGGGGATCTCCCCAATAAGAAGTCCCAATTAGACCTCAAATCGTTTGGTGTAGGAGTCCCAGCAGTGGTTCGTATGGTATCGCCTTGACCGCGGTTTTGCATATAGGCAAGTAAGATGTCCCTGTTGGTAGCAAGGGTGTGATAGCTGCAACAAGACAAGGAAGGCGCATGAATAGTTCTAACACACAGAGAGTGAGGTGAGTGCGCTCCTTGGAAACCTATGATAGGACGCAGCTTGGAAGGGAACACACGAGCAAATATGCATCACAAACTGGAAATCAAGTTAGCTAACAATCCAAAGTGATGGTTAAACCAATAATCACATTTCAATAAGATTCATACATACTTATACAGAATAGTCCATACATGTATGTGTAAGTAAACAAATACATATATCATTTAGATTAAACAAGATAGTTGGTATACAATATGGCATATGCATGAAACATGTTGGCTCTGTTATATTAAGAAGTGTAAGTTCCAGTCATATAATACATCCATGTACAATCACTAGTTCTGACAGCGGAACGTTACAGTCACAACCACCTGCTCCTCCAAAGAAATATACTAGCTCTGCACAGTGGAGAACTTAAGGCTCATTACAATATTGTCCAATCTCTCTCTAAGATAATCATATCGGAAGCATGGCTGAACAAAAGCTTACAGAAGGAGTTATGAGGTACTATTTATAGCAAAGGGTGGGGTGATCCTTGACATTCCCTTTTGTGACCGTTCATCTACCCTCATGACTCTTCAACTACTCTATGACTATTACATTCAACTATTGACATTTCAACTTCCACTTGAAAATATATTACATACAATCTGCATATGTACCTATGTGAGACAAAATAGCTTGAGCAAGCCATGCAAGACATCACTAACACTCGAACTGTTGTGGTGATACCAACTCTTTGACCTCCTCATGATGGTCGATGGTGGCAAAGTGATGCCAAGCTTGGTCGTCTATGATGGTGTCAGTGTGTTCAATGATGACACCCTATTGAAAGAGAACTCTTGTCACCATTGAACCCGAGTACACTGATATGGCTCCTCCGTCCAGCTTGTCTAATAGCATGCACATGGTTTTCTAGGGTGTGACCAGATCGACAACATGTTGATGCATTGTGTCTGCGTTGATCTCCAAGGATGTGATGGTGGTTGTGCACATCAACTTGTCAAAATACATGTTTAGCTCCAGTTGTACTTGCTTCTTGTCTTCACCTTGGTGAGTTTTCCAAATGGGTGGGATCGCATGCATGCACACAATGACATGCATGCTTCTAAATTCCCTTGCATGCCATCAAAAACACTATTCACCTTGTCTGCTTTGTGCCATCTGTTGGGATGGATCCATAACTTGTACAAGCGCAGTTTCATTTGTTTGTGCATGTTGCGCCCCCAATGTACCTGTTCCTACTGCAGCTCATTCTCTCATCTATGCAGCTGTTGTTTTTCCTTGAGTTGCTACTTCAACACATGCAACTCCTTCTCTAGTGCATTCTCTACCTTCGTGTGATCTCCATGTCATGTTGTCACATCATAACTTCAATCTCCAAAGCTTCTTTCTTCAGGAGTAGATCTGCTTTGAACTTGTAGCTTTGATTTGCCTCTATGGTGTCAACAACCTTTCTCTTGCATTCGTCACGTGCAGGTGTGCTACCTTCTGCTGCTACTGATTGTGCTGCTCATTGTGATGCAGTTGCCATTGATCTTGTTTTCCATGAATAAATTGATGTCTTCCTGGATAGGAAAGTTCATAGACACTTGACTGACTACATCCCTAGTTGTGCTCTTAACAATATCTTTCACTTTGCTCTCCTGGAAACCGTTGTACTTGTGCTGCTGAGTGACAGATGAACACCTGTGATGCCTAGAGATATAACAACACTCATGGCAAGCAATCTTTCAGTCGAAAACCAAAACAAACTATAGGACTGACTTGCAACATACCCACGTGATTTAATGTGAAGGTTGCACGATTTTCGTCGGGAGGTCGGGAGAATGATGTAAAAAATGCGCAAGGCATAGTAAGGGTTGTGAGGAGGTTGACTGACTATTGGAACTGTGCAATGCACAATCCAACTTGGCCTAATTAGGACTGAGACTGCGTAGTGCAATTTAAGTCAGCAGTGACATGCAACTAGAAAACTGCATTGCACACTTTTTGGGGCTAGCAGGACACTGCCTCCAAGAATTGCACAATGCAATCCTAGAGGACAGTGCTTGGCCAGACTTGCAAATAGATGGAGGGAAGGCAGAACCTTCGTTTTTGGAAATGTGCAATGCTAGCTGGGGAAGGCATGATTCAGGCCAAGCTAACCCAGCCCAGCTGACGGGTGACTGAAAACATGAGAAGTCTGAACACATGGTGAGGTGAGTGCAAACAAGAGTGAATTATCACACATGCAAAAATCAAGTGCAGGATTCAGAAAATGGGAAAGCATGCATGTGTGTGAAGCGAGTTTTCGCAATGGTGATCGTCCCTGCAAAAACAGTTTCATGCATTCAACGACAATGAGATGCGAATGAAAATTGAAATGATGCTTCCAGCAGCTAACATACATCAAAATGACAGCAAGTGCTTAGTGAAATCAGGTAGACAACACTCACACGAAGCGAAATGCAAAAAGCGACAAAAATGCAACGCAAGACATGAAAGGCAGGCTTACCCAAAGATAGGTGAGTTGAATGTGCCGACGACTCCTAGATACAATGTGGGATGTCAGAGCTACAAGGTCGATGTGAGGAATGAGATCTATAGCATTTAGTTGATGAGTTTTGATAAAATCGAGGTTGCGACACGCATGCCACAAATCTAGGAAAAGTGACACTTCATGGGAGGTTTCTAAAAATATCCTTACATGTAACCTTTAGCTGCTAAAAATAGACCCCTAAAGCAAGGGATGTGTTGCATGTTTCCTTGGGAAAAGCAGTTCATGCATGCAAATAAGTTTTACTCGATCCCAGAGGGAATCGATCAACCTAAAGGCAAATGCATTAGTCTGCGAGCTTGGGATGAAAATATACATTGTTTCTGGGCTGAGCAGAGATGGCTGTCCTAGAGGGATTGCGTAATTTCTTAGAGGAACATGTGATTGTCTCCCAGGATTGCACAATTTATGGGCTGAGCAACTATCCTCGGTTAGACCACTCAATTTTATCAAGGAAGCTTGTCTGACTGCATCTCGCAATTTTTGAGCCCAGTAGGTTACCTAGCTAGATTTGTGCAATTTCTACTAGTTGTTGGGCTGGCTATCCTAGAGGGATTGCGCAATTTCTAAGCTGAGCAGTTGACTGTTGCCCATAAATGTGCAGTTTCTGGGTTGAGTAGTCATGTTAGGCTAGATTGCGTAGTTTTTCCAGTGAAGGTTCACAGGTAGGATTGTGTAATTCTAGAGCCCAGCAGGATGCGAGTCAAGATTGCACAATTTCTAGAGGGAAGGTTGGTTCCCCTCCAAAATTGTGCAATTTCTTGAGGGAGATGCTCAGCCTGCAACTGGACCAAGTCCGAAGAAACAACCTGTGAGGGGGATGCAACAAGCCATGATGCACAGGCTAGAAAACTGCTAGAAAATCAATGAAGCTTGTGTACTTGACAAGGTAAGACAAGCTACTAAGGAAGGTTGGTAGGGAGGCTCCAAAACGAAGCTAAGGAAAAATTTTGGAGGGTGGTTGTAGCCACTACAACACACTATTTTTTTCATCGCCTCTATTTGACCATCTATTTGTGGATGAAAAGTTTTACTCTTTTTCAATTTGGTTTCCATGAATCCCCAAAAGTTTGACCAAAAATTCCCAACAAAGTGAAAATTTCGATCAATAGCAATGGATGTGAGCAATCCAAAATGCACTCATACATTCTGAAAGAATAAATGAGCAATTTGTTCAGCTGTAACTTTCATTTTACATGGCATCAAAATACCCATTTTTCTGAACCTATCCACAACTACATACAAATAATCATGACCTCTTTTTGACAATGGAAGACCTTCTACAAAATCCATAAAAACACTCTCCCATGCTCGTGAAGGAACCGGAAGTGGTGTGTACAATCCTAACTTCCTATTTTCTAGGCTTACTAACTGCACATAATGAACAGCCTTTAATAAAATGTGACACACTTTCAAGCATACGAGGCCAACAACAATACCTCTATAGATGTGCCACTGTCTTACTTACACCAAAATGACCAGTAATAAGAGAAGTATATGCCTCCCTTATGATGTTAACTCTTTCTCCCTGTGGAATACAAAGCTTGCCAAGATGGTACAACAAGTTATCATGCAAATGATAATCCAATTCATCTACTTGGTTACCTTGACTCAAGCTTGCATAAACATCTTCAAAGTCAATGTCTAATGCATATTGCTCAATATAACTTTCATGCAAAACAAAATTATGCTTGAGTAAAGTAGTTGTACTAACAATAGGCCTGGAAATCATATCAATGACTTTATTGTAGATACCTTTCTTATACCTTATTACCAAGTGGAATTGTTGAAGAAAACCCATCCATTGGAAGTGCCTTGATTGTTGCAACTTTGATTGAGATTGAAGGTATTGTAATTGTTGATGATCAATGTGAATGATTGTTTCCTTACCCATCAAGTAGTGTTTCTACTTTTTCACACTTTGCACCAATGCATACAATTCCTTGTCATATGTAGGAGAGTTAATCACTGCACCATTAAAAGTTTATGAATGAAAGCAAATAGGCTTACCATGTTGCATGAGGACTGCACCCATGGTGTAGCCACTAACATCAGTCTGAATCTCAAATGACTGTCTCAAGTCTGGAAGTGCAAGTACTGGAGATAAACCAATATTTTCCTTCAATGCACCAAAGGCCTTTTGTTGTTTACCTCCCCACTGAAAAACCTTTTTCACACTTGTCAATGCATGCAAAGGAGTTGCAATAGAAGAAAAGTTAGCAATGAATTTCCTCCAATATTGGGTTGCTCCAAAAAAAATTCTTACCTCAGTAACTGTCTTGGGCCTTGGCCAATTCAAAATGAGATTAACCTTGGAGGGATCTACTTTGAACCCACCCCCTGCAACAATATGACCCAAGTAAACTAAAGATGTTTTTCCAAACTCACACTTTGACATCTTAAGATACAACTATTCTTTCTTCAAGGCGTCATGTACTTTTCTTACATGCATGACATGTTCATCACGAGATTTACTTAAAATCAAGATGCCATCTAAGTAGACTATAACAAACTCATCAATAAATGGCCTAAACACATCATTCATCACACACATGAATGTAGCAGGAGAAATACATAAACCAAAAGGCATAATTAGCCATTCAAACAAACCTTGTTTTGTTTTGAATGTTGTCTTCCAAATGTCTCCTTCAGCTATTCTAATTTGATGGTAACCGCTCCTTAAGTCCAACTTAGTAATATATTTTGCATCTTTCAATTAATTAAGTAAATAATATATTCTAGGGAATGGGTAACAACGATTTACCGTAATTTGTTACAATGCACGGAAGTCCACACACATGTGCCATGTTCCATCCTTCTTTGGCACAAAGACAATAGGTGAACCACATGGTGAGGAAGATGAACTAATGTTCCCTTTATCCAAAATCTCTTGAATTTTCTTCTTAATTTCTGCACTTTCCATCATTGACATCTTGTACATGCCAATGTTAGGAAGAGGACAATCTTGCTACAACTGTATCTCATGTTGGATTCCTCTCTTGGGAGGTAATCCCTTTGGTTCCTTAAACATCTCATCATATTGGTTAACTACATCAACCAATTCAGATTTCAAATTTGAATCACAACCTTTAAAAGCTTCATTATCAACATCATTCTTGGGTTTGATCATTAGAAGCACACAATTCTTTGTTGAATTCACTAGTCTTTACATCTGCCCCACATTAACAAGTGAAAGATTTAGTTTCTTTCTATGAACTCTCACAATATATTCCTCTCCATATTTGAACAAATGGTATTTTTTTTCATGTCTATGGAACATAGATTTTCTATCATAAAGATACGGGCTGCCCAAAACTATGCCACATATGTCTAATGGCACAACATCAAGCTCCACTTCATCTACGAAATTTGCAGTAATGGCGAATTTTAGTTTGCACTTTCTAGTAACTTGAAATTGTGATTTTCACACACCCATCCAAGTGGGTATGGTTTATGATGTGGAATGGTTTCCAAGTTTAAACTTTTGACAATGTTTTCAGAGATAAGATTGGCTTGAGAGCCACTATCAAAAAGTGTATCAATCTTGCTATGTTTTGAGATTACCCTTATGTGAAAAAGTTATATCCTCTTCTTTTCTTTTGGAGTTTCATTATGTGAATTTGAAGTAATCGTGCTAGCAATGGACTCTTTTCCATTTATACCCATGGATGGAATTTTAGTTTCATCACCCGAATCGGATCCCAAATCATGTTGAGTGGTTGCAATTGTCTTTTGTTTTTCCTTGTTGTTGGATTTTTTTGGTTTCATTTCGGGATGAAGCTTCCAACAATGAGTTTCATCATGACCCTCTTTGGAACAATGTTGTCATGTTAATTGCTCTCGTTCCTTCTTGATAGATGCATTTTTCTTTCCCTTCCCTTTAAAACCCTTTTCTTTTCCTTTACTCTTAAATGGCTTTTTACTACCTTCTTCTGGAATGTTTTTCCCTCTTGCCTCAAGATGAGTGGCTTGCACACACACATCATCTATATTATTTCGATTAGACATTAAGATAATATGCCTAAGATAATTGTGTAAACCCCCGATGTACTTCAGCAACGTGTTTTGTGATTGCAAATCTACACCTAACATTAAAGACCTTTTTTTGAATTCTTGGGTGTAATCTTTCACATTTTGACCTTTAAGTTGTCTAAAGTTCTACTAATTCATGATGGATTTCTACATATAATCTAGAGGGTAGAATGATCTTTTAATTGCAGCAACAAAATCAGACCAAGAAATTGAGATCTTACTGTGTTTTTTTATCTCCTCTTGTGTCTTTGATTCCCACCATACTAGTGTTGCACCCTCGATTCTTAAGGAAGCTAACTGAATCTTTATGTCATCCTATTGAAGGTTTTGAATTCTGAAATAGACCTACAACAGATGAATCCAATTATCAAGCTTCTCTGCATTCACTTCACCATTATACATGGGCAACTCAAATTTAACCTCAAGTTTTAGTAAGGGTGATTTACCAGTTCCTTTTGAGGTATTTTGATGAGTATGAGTAAAGGTTGTGTTAGTGGAAGAGGGTGAATATTCTTGTGAAGAAGAAGATGAATAATATGGTGGAGAGGGTGGAGGTTTACCTCCATTTACATTACCTCCTCCTAAAGAACCTTCTCCTTTGGGAGGTTTGGAGCTTTCACCATGCAACCTAGTATTCCTCTCTTCATTAAGGACCTTTACCATCTTTTTCATATCAAAGAAAGCCTTCCTGAAGACCTTCTCATCTTCTATCATGTTTGTAGGTTCTCCTTCATGAGACATGCTCTCTGGATTCTCAACTGCAACTTGAGGATGCACTGGTATTGGAGATTATGGCAACCTTTCCCCTTGATCCAACTTTAGGGCTTCCAACTAGCTTCCCCTCAACTCTCTTGAGTTTTTAACCTAGTAAAAATGACATAAACTTGCAAATAATTAAATCCTTCTTGCACAAAGAAAACCTAGGGCTCTGATACCAAAATGATTTGGTTAAGAATAATATTTTGTTGTGCTAAGATCCTCCTCATATTAAAAACAAAATGCTATTCATGTGCTGAGGGATTCGTGAGTTTTTCAAGTGAAAAATGAGTTGTATGTTAATTTTATGAGAAATTTTAACATAAATAGGAGACTGAACAACATCATGAAATGTATAGAATATCACCAAAAACACATCACAACTGGAACATGATGAAGGAGTTCACCCCTCTTGGGCTACGTCTCCTTGCTCTAACTTATAATGGCTTGGGCCTCTCTATTATGCTCAAATGTGTAAAAATATGTGTTTACAATGCTCAAATGTTTCTGAAACCTACTCCAATGAGTTCAGCATGTCCAAAAATGGCTACCTAGCCTCTTTCTACACCCAATTTGGTCGAAAAATGGAGAAGTTATGACCTCTCCTAGTTTTCCCACTATTCGCTCTACATTTTCCCCAAAATCTAGTAACAAACCTGCAAATTTGCTTGAAATTCCACTATCGGAGTGAAAAATTCCCCAAATTTCAGGCAGATTTGTTAGATTGATAACTGGCCCATTAAAATCCGCCAGTGGTTACACTAGATTCCAATATGTGGTCACATGGGGCAGTTTGGAAGGGCAGATTGGAGACTGCCAAATTTGGTGGTTAGTATAACCATCGACGGTGGGTGTTCACATGGCAGAGACCGTTGGCAGTTAGTTGTTGGCATTTAGCAAGGTGGTTAGCGAGTGGTGGTCACATTAACTGCACGGAGGCGTTCACATGGGGGTCGGTTAAGTTCGCCCAACTCCCCCAAACCTCGCGGCATAAAACTTTAAATACATGTGGCGCCTTTACAGGTTAAGTTCCATGGAAGTGGTGTATTGGCATTGGAGTTTGTTGTGCATTAGGAGTTTGGCGATTCGACCCTCACTGCCTCCGTCTAATCCATAGCCAATTTTTGGTGGCTTCCCGGGCTACGACGTGGCGACCTCCGATTGGGCCACTTCACTAACCAATAAAAAGTGCACAAATTCTAATCAATACCAAGGTGTCATTTGGCATGACCCGATTCACTGAGAAAGTTTGACCTAGTCAATTTCCACATAACCTGCCCAGTCAGCACCACGTCAGGAGTATGGACTGCTGAATGGGTTGTCCATTCTTTTGAAAATTCACATGTTTGACAAAATGGACAAAACTTATTTCTGGAATCATACGAATCTCGTTTCTTGCGCAAATGAGTTGCGTCGAATTCAAGATGATGAGCACTACATGGTCATTTAGGGTCCACACCATTCTGACGACTTTGATTTTTTAGCATAATTTTGAGCACCTAATCAATAAGACTTCCTGTACAAAGTGTGAATTAAGATCTTTACATCCCTTACAAAGTACAAATTAGTGCAGGAAAAAATCATATTATAATAAGAATTTATATCTACTTCCTCTCACAAGTGTGAATGAAGATCTTTACATCCCTTACAAAGTACGAAGTACAAATTTGTGTAGGAAAAAGTCATATTATAATAAGAATTCATATTGACTTCCTCTCACAAATGTGAATGAAGATCTTCACATCCCTTACAAAGTACAAAATCCCTTATACTCTTGGCCCAGTTGTATTCATATATATGTATGTGTGACATTTTTATATATTCGTTTGGACTTTATTTTTTTAAGAAAATGAGGACCCAAAAAATTTAATTCTCAATAAATGACAAAGAAAATCCATAAGGAGGCACCATGAAGGTGATCTCCTTTTATTTAACCTTCACCAACAAAGTCATGGAAGAAGGATTCACCAATCCCATAGTTTCATAACAAAAGTTGTGCATATAGAATCATCTACTCATACAAAGTCAATGTAAATATTAATTAAGTTAAGTTATTTTCCTTATTATTAATATCCCATCCAATACAGTGCGTTAATTGACTATTTTAAATATTTTTTTTAACTATAAATTATTTTAATGCTATATTTTTTCTTTACAATAATAAAACAAATCTATTATTTTCTAGCTGATTAACACAATTGTAATTTAAATAAATTTTACAATAAATTTAATAATATAGCATTAATTTTCCTAAGTAATTTTGATAGAAAATTCAACACTCTATTTCATAGGTATACATTGATAATTCATTTAAAGCCACCTTTCTTGCTAAATTCAACTTTTGGTGTAAATTATAATTGGCTTCTCTTTTAACAAACATGACTCTAATTGTGAAATTGACCATACTTACTTTTGAAAAGCACAAAAAACATGACTAGATTAATAGCATGGGGTAACATTGATTCTCAACAAAAAAAATTCTAAGCTAATGAGCAGTTCAAGTGCCTTTGTGCATAGCTTTAGGAATTGATTGTTATAACATCATTCATAGATATATGTCAATATAAAGTGGAATAAACTTTCTATAAGAAGATACATTTTAAAACTACATTTACAACGCATAGTAACTAGTTCTTTTAACTATAGCACAAGTGGTAGGGACAAGCTACTATGTAGCACTTGTTAATTTATAAATGGGAAATAATAATAATAATTTTAATATAGGTTACTTTTGAAGATGAATACTTAAAAGGTGAAAATCATTGTGGATTAATCGATACATATTTATGGTTTTTATGAGAATTATGACTTCAAAATTAGAGTTATAGCCCTTAAAACCCATACTTTTGTGTTGAAAACACAAAAAATAGTCATATTTAAAAAAGTGGTGTTATCTATAACATCCTTTTCCTTTCAAGGTTAAAATTACCATCTTTTACAGCTATGAGCTTAGCAATGTTGTAATATTGTTGAGAAATACATTATCAACCACCAAATCAAAAAGTGGCACTAAGTGTGAAATCATTTTTATTTTTTAGGTTAAAAGTATAACTTCTTTGGAACCTTCAGACTTGAAAAATAGAATTGTTGCAACCAAAATCATAAAATCAACCCCTACTCAAAAAATGGTTCTCCTAGTAGTAACCCCGCTTTCTTATAGGGATAAAATTGCAATTTTTGGGAAATCATGGTCTTAACAAATGGCACCATTAGAACCAAAATCTTAAGACCTACTGTGGAATTGAAAATATGGACTATTAGTAGTATGTTTTCGTTAACTTTTAAAATTCATGGACCAAAAGTTAATATTGTTGTGAAAGAGATTGTAAAAGATGGAAAAAATGAAAAAAAAAA
>APFE031155333.1:0-10199 GCA_000404065.3 Pinus taeda | reverse complement strand
ATGAAGTAAACTTTTCTCTGCATAAAATTCCGTGAACTTGAAAATAACTTTGTTGCACTATAATTTATCATCTGAGTGATTTGCCATCAAGGACAACACTTGTCTCATAATGCCAACACATAATTGCTTGCATTTTGGGTTTAACCACTCATGAGTATGTAGATGAATTAACCTTAGCTTTCATGACTATTTTTACCCCTGGTCAACCACCTACAGCCAAATTTGACTATGCTTCATTCATTGCAAGCAAAATACATTAGCAATTCAAGAGATTAGAGAATGAGGGAGTGTTTAAATATTCCTCAATTTTGTATCATCTTTTTCTCTATTACCAATCTGATAAATTCCCTCTCTGTCGAAAAGCTTGACACCAGAGGGAATCCTAGGTCTGTTGTCTTTTGGACCTCTATATTTCACTATTCTAGCTCTTCTCCTCATCCCTACACAGATTTCATTGATTTGTTTGTTCACCCAGTAACTACTATGTTAGTGGGAAATCCTCCTCCCAAGATTAGTACAGATATTAAAAAAATTCTTGAGTTATCCAAGCAGTATAAGGTTAGGGATTGGTACTTGTACCAGAACCATACTGAGTTCAGAATTTATGGGTGTGAATTGCCTCCATATAAATTGCCCAAATATGTCCCCGTGAGATTATTTGCCCTGGAGTACTACAAGAAAATAATCAATTCTAATGAAATCCACTTTGTAAAAACAAAGAAGAAAGCTCAGTTGAGGATAAAGGATCACCTAGGCCCATTCATTTGCAACAACAAAGGAGCAGGGAAAGAGGCAGAGAAACTCTTTGAGACATTGAGATTGAGAAAAAGCTTCATCTGGCCTTATGACCCTCATAGCTTCATTAATGACAGAAGACAAAAGAATAAGCTATCCCCCTACATCCACCATAGGATCCCAGAGATTGAGAAATATGCAAATCAGACTGAATGGGTGGAAGGAACTCTTATAGATCAGGATAGCACATGGGTAGAAGTTGAAAATGTATGGGTAGATTTGGAGAAACGAATTGATGAAAATTTCTTTGCACAGGTGCCAGGAGAGACCTCATCACCAAAAAGGTCACAGGAACCTAGCACTCAGCCACCAAAATAGCAAAATACATCAGACCAAGTAGAACATTCAGGACAACGGGAAGAATTAGAGCATCCTAAAATTTCAGAGGAGTTGGCTCCACCTCAGTAGATCATCAGCAACCCTACAGTTCTACAAACTCCTCTTAATGAGGAAAGAAATCCTAAAAGAGGCAGGGAAGAGGCCACTCCTTCCAGCAGGCCTACTGATGAAGCCCTTGCTAAAAGGCATAGGATGAATCCTCATTCTGTAGAAGAATTCATTGAGGAGACCACAGGAAACACAATGCCTGAGAGGACAGAGAGCCTACAAACTATCCCAATAGGTGGGATCCCATCCACTTCACAAATGCAGTATTGGATAGACAATAAAGTACAGAGGTGTCTTCTTTCAAGGCTTCCTCTTAACAGAGCATGGATATCAAGGGAAAATACAAAGAAATAAAAGTGAGGAATGAGAAATTGAAAGCACAAACTTATGCTCATTACCTGAAAATGGCCCCAACAAACCAAACCAGACTTATGTCAGCTTTTGACATAAAAGAGGGGAAAATGCATATGAGTTTTCTAGAGCCCACTATACAGCAACCAAAATCCATGGCAGACTACTTGAAAACTTATTTTGGTGTGTTGGCAAAGGATATTAATCCTATTGACCAGACAGAGCTTCACAAGCAGACTGGTGAAATGGTTTATTCAACTCTAACCAGCAAGGCCATTGCAACCCATCAACTGCAAAATTCATTACATAACACGTCTGCGCAACTACAATTAGAGAAAGCTTCCTCTCAAGCCAAGGATACTAGAATAAAATATTTAGAGGACTTGGTGATAGAATTGGGACATGATCCCAAAGATGTGAAAGAAGTTGAACAACTTATCAAAAAGAAGAATGGTGACATAGCTGCCTTGAAAAAGTAGCTAAAGATTCCTCCACTCCACCATCCCCAAACTGCAGAAGTTGTAGAAAGGAAAAAGGAGGAAGAACTCATGGACCTACTCCTAAGACTAAATGACCAGCTAAAGGAAACTGAAGATAAATTAGAAAAGGCAATACAGTCTAAGCAAAGTGAGCCGACCACTGCCCCTTAGACTGTTATTCCAATAGTTTCTACAGTTGTGCCTTCCACTCCGGCAACTGCTTTAGTACCAACATTTCCACCAATCACAACATTTCCATTGACAAAGACTACTTCAACTACAGGTACATCAACCAGCACAGGGCAAATAGTAGATAAAATGGAGCAAATGATCAAAGCCATGGAACAAATGAGTATCCAGGCAACAAAGTTGAAGAAACTTAAAGAACAAATGGCAAGCTTAGAGACCCATTATGAGCTTGCTCAAATTCAAAACAAGGAAGAGGAAAGGAAAACTAAAAGGATGAAAGAAAGAATCGAAGTCCTAGAGAAGGAATTAACATTTGAAAAACATTTGAAAGATATAAAAGACATTTTATGGACCAATAAATTGATTCCATCAATGATATTTGGCCTTCCATCCAGATCATTTTTGAGCAAACTGAGCTAGTGAAAATAGTTGTAGAAGCCATACAGAAAACCAAAGAAGAATTGGGGGATAAACCTAAAGAGGCAACCCAATTAATCAACTTTTTGAATAGCAGAAACAGGCACCAATTGGAGCAATTGGAAATTGAGGATAGAACTGCCACCATCCTGGAAATCAAGAAAGTTGTTACCAAAAAGAACTTGATGCTTAGTTTGTAGGTTTCTGTGGAGTGGTTTTTGAGAAATTGAATTCGGAAAATCCACAGTGTTCTTCATTGTTTTTGTCGACGTTTCAAGCCTATACCAAGAGTGGTTTGTGAGTCTTGGTATAGGCTCGAAACATCGACAAAAACAATGAAGAACAGTGTGGATTTTCCGAATTCAATTTCTCAAAAACTTGATGCTTAATTTAGAAAAGAGATGTCAGAGCATTCAGGAGGACATAGATGAGTTCATGTTGAGGCATTTTAAAGCAGAAATGCCTTAATGGTCATACATGACAAATTGATGACTCAGGATGACTACATTGAGAGACTACACAAACAGGCCAGGAGTCAAGCCATCTCTTCCACAGTGAAAGCACAAGCTACTGGAAAAGTGCTTTATGATGGTTTAGAGAACCTTTTTTATATAGAAGATGAAGTGAAGCACCTGTTCACCACCCAGCCCAATTTTGCTAAGTACACCGAAGCTGATGAAGTGTACAGAAAGCTAATCAGAATTAAAATACCAAATGATGAATGGTGGGCTAATATGACAGAAATACTATAAGTTATTGTAGTAAATATGTGAAGAATAAAATATTTACTAAGGTAAATTCTGGTAAACCAGGTAAAGTTTGGTAATACAGTTAAAGAGTATCAGAATACAGGTAAATAGTATCAGTAGGTCAAAGTAAGAAGGAGATCCAGCACATAGTTACCAGAGAAAATGCAAGAGACAAATTCGAATTCCAACCTCTAGCTCGTTCACAAATAAAGGGACAACAATATTTTGTTTTTCATCTGTCTCTATCTTCATGTAAAATATATTTTGTATTTCCTGGAATAAATATCATATGGTTAAGAGATATTTTTGTGTAATTTTTGTATAAATACTTTAGAAATTGAAGTCATTAGGGTGGATTCAAAGACATTTCTGACATACATTTCATATCAAGCTAGTGAGTTGTTGTAATTAAGTCTGGGTTGGCTGTTGGATCATGAAATAAAGTTAAATACATTTCACAGGATTCTTGTGCATGATGGAAACCAACTAGGTATTATCTCTTCATGTTATTATTGTTTTCTCATCATTTTATAAATATTCACATGTTTTCTTTATAAAATTTGAATGGTAAATAAAGAAAATTATTTCAGAATTAGCTAAATTCTCTCGGTTTTGGTATCTTTACATTCTCATTGTTTCCTACTGAATTACCTTAGTTTGGGAAATCTTAGTTGCTCCCCTAATTCCTTAGTTTTTCCTTAGGTCAATAGTAAAATATTCTTAATTGCCCTTTACTACTGATCTCCCTTGATTCCTCATCCTGATCCCGGTTTAAGGATTCTTCATTGCCCTTCTACCTTGACTAGGATTACCTCATCCATTTCAACCCACAGATTTGCTTTTTGTTGTGCTAGCTTGCCTTGTGAACTCTTCCTTTAGCAATTGATCTGATCCAGTTAAGCAACTTTTTGTTTGACTCCATAGCCCAATGAACTGAAGGCTTTCTCTACCCATCTGTTCCAGAATTCCACCACCCAATCAAAATCAAAACACACTTAAACTTTCATAACTAGCCTAAAATCATCCCAAAACAACGATAAATCATAAAGAGAGAGCCCTCTCTGAGTATCGATTGGCTAGGATCTGTACTTAAAAGATTACTTTGTAGTTACCTTGGATCCTTTCCTTCTTTTGAATAACTTCTAAGGGAAATCTGAGTGATAACATAGTGGTGACTCGACTGGGGAAGAACAAAACCTCAATTAAAATAAACCTTTAAGAAATTCTAAAGTTTGATTTTAAGCATCTTAAAGAAACAATAAAAGTTATTTTGAAAAATCCATAAAAGAAAAGCATTTAAAAGCTCGAAATCTGGCTTTA
This sequence comes from Pinus taeda, assembly GCA_000404065.3. Lineage (NCBI taxonomy): Eukaryota > Viridiplantae > Streptophyta > Pinopsida > Pinales > Pinaceae > Pinus > Pinus taeda. The sequence continues at coordinate 5,512 of APFE031155333.1, read as the reverse complement.
GGGAGAACTCATTACACCAGGACTAACCCTGATCCAAATCCTCCTTTTGTGTTTGAAAATCCCAACCTGATTCCGAGAATCATTAGAAGACAAGAAAGTTCAGTTAGCCCCAGACCTTTGTTCAGATCACATTCATGTCCTATTGAGTGGATTTACCTAGAAGGCCTTCCTTTTGACGAACATGTTGAACTCTCTCTATTTAGAACTACATCTGACAGTGAACTATTGGACCTAGTCCAAGATCCAGAATTCCTCAGAGAACTTGAAATCCAACAAGCCAATTTATCAATTGATCGTTACCTGCAGAACTCAACTCAGTCATTTCTTACCACAGATAGAACACCTAAACTTTCTCAAACCACTTCTCTTTCTGTTAGTACATCATTATTCCCTCACTCTTCTAAGATTCATTCCACCCCTCCCTTCATCCCTTCACTTCCTCTCCAATCAATCATCACTCAACACCCTACCACTGCCTCTAGTTCTTCCTCCACAACCCAAACACTACCTATTACCCCAACTCCTACCCAACCTAGAATCATGGCCAATAGATATGATCCCCTGGAGATGCCTGCTGCCCCAGGTGCTATGCCATAGGACTATCAGAGTAAAATCACTACTTTTGATGGCACTAGAACCTACACAGCTCAGCAGCATACTAAGAAAATGACAGACTACTTTGAACTTCGTGAGATTGACACAGCAGATGTCCAAAACAGAATTTTCGTCCAAAGTCTCGCTAGAGAAGTTAGAACCTGGTTTAGATCTTTAACCCCCCAAAGAATAGACAGTTTAAGAGTCCTTTACCAACAATTCTTGAATAGGTGGGAGAAAAAGAAGGACCCCCTTCAGATTTTATCTGAATATGAGAACCTTAGAAGGGGACCTCATGAAACCATTCAGGACTATTGCACTAGGTTCAATAGTGTTTATAGCGCCATTCCAGTCGACCTTAGGCCCCCACCTAGCCTAGCCCTGATCAAATTTCTTGATGGATTTGATTTAGATATGGCTTTCTAGTTAAGAGAGAGAAATCCCCCCACTCTAGAAGAAATGTAGAGTGTGGCAGTAAGTGTTGAGGCTAAACTACATTCCAAAAGAGCCAAAGCTAGGAATGAGAGAAGAATACCTGTAAAAGAAGAAAGTACCCCCTTTGAACAAAAGGTTGATGCTATAGTCAAAGGAATGGACAAATTATTGGATAGAGTTGAAATTATTGAAAGGAAATCTCCCTGGGATGGCCAACAGGCTAATTCAGGGAGAAATCCTAACTTTAGGAAAAATCAGAATCAAAATGCTGGAAAAAATATTCCTGACCAGAATATCAGACCACCTTTCCAAGAAAATTATGCAGAGGCCTCCCACTCAGAAGACCCTGAACCAGACATTCAAATAAATTTAATGGGTCTAGATGATGAAGAAGATGTCTTCCTAACTCAAGACGACTAGGAGTCCCATGTGATACAACAATTCCCGACCAAAACAGGTGAGTCATATGATTTTAGGCAAGGATATGATTCTGCTATCTTTGAGGTACATAAACAGTATAATTTAAGAAGCAGAAAAAATATTGATGCCTCGGATCCAAACCAGAAAACATATCCTAATCAACCTAAAAAGGTAATACAATTCTTGTGACAAAAACACTTCAGATCCTTTCTAAAATGATTCAAGATCCTCCCACCCCACCATAGAAGATGTATATGATAATCTGCCTAATAATGAACAATCTTCCACTTCACTTTCCCCCAAGGAAATAGTGGAAGGATCTCCAAAAATTGTATTAGAAAAATCAACAAAAAATGCTCCAAACTTTGAAAAAGAAGAAAACATAGCTGCCAAAACTCCTAATGTTCAAACAGACAAAACACCTTTGCCATTTAACCTTGGAGCAGAGGTAGCCAAGCTTAAAATTTCAGTTCCTTTGACAAAACTAGTAAACCATGATACCTACAGATGTCAAATAAGTAAAACATTAAATATCATTGATAATGAAGATTCTGAAAATCTCTTTGATGACCAACCCGAGTTAATTTTTGGCCTTGAGGTAAATGGGAAACCAATAGAAGGAGGCATACCACCCTTTTATGTCAGACTTAATATCCATGACAAGATTTTGCATAATTCCATGTTTGACTCTAGTGCCTCGCACAATCTCATGCCCAAGTCTGTTATGGAGAAACCTAATTTAGACATCACTAGACTTGATAGGGATTTATTCTCTTTTGATTCAAGTCAAGTTAGGTGTTTAGGACTTTTCAAGGACTTGTGTGTCTCTTTGGTTCAATACCCTACCAAAACTATACTCATGGACATTGTTGTGGCAGATATCCCACCTAAGTATGGCATGCTGTTGCCCAGATCCTAAGGTGCAAAGCTTCAGGGGTCTCTACAATTAGACATGTCATATGCCACCATATCTGTTTTTGGACAACCAAAGAAATTATATAGAGAATCTTTAATGAAGTATGTAGTGAGTAGTCAAGAGAAGCCTCAAACTTCCCTATTTACTCAGTGCATTCTGACATGGACTCCTTTATTCTCTATAATGATGAAACTAATCCAGAAAATATTCCAAATGATATAGTAGCAGAACCAAAAGAAATTGTAAAAGGAAGGCCAACTGTCCAAATTCAAGAGATATCAAATGACAAAGAAAATCCAGATGCCTTAGCTAAGAAAATTTCCACTACCCTAGATGAAAACTATGAACATGAAATCTTATGGCATTTGGAGTTTGATGGTTCAGTAAACAAATTAGGTGCAGGGGTAGGGGTATGGATTTATAACTTAGAGAATGATCATGCAGAGGGACATGCCTATAGATTAAATTTCAAATGCACAAACAATATGGCAGAATATGAAGCCCTCCTATTAGGTCTTAAATTATTTAAAAGCTTAAGAGCCATAAGAGTGTCAATCATGGGAGATTTTGAATTAATAGTCAAACAAATTAAGGGTACTTACCTAACGAGAGATCCTAGATTAGGGCTTTACCGAGGTACAGTTGTAGAAATCCTTAATACTTTTTTAGAAACCAAGCTTGCAACCATTCCCAGAAAACATAACATGCAAGCCCATAGTATGGCCATGTTTTCTAGCACCTGCAAGTTGCCTTTTCAGCCCAATCACCAATATACTACAGAGGTTAAGCACAGGCCAACTATACCTGATAATCTTAAGAACTGGCAAGTTTTTGAAAATGATAAACAAATTAATCACTTTCTGACATTAGATGAAGTGTTTGCTAGCACTAATATAGATGTAGACATGGTTTCAGATTTTGATCATACTAATGAGTTAGACATTAACAAATTGGAAGAAAACTCAATAAACATGCTCCAACCTACTAAATTCATAAAAACAGATAATCAAGACTTAAAGCAAATGGATATTGATGAAATAATTGATGATGAAACTGAAGTCATAAATCTCAAAGATAACCAATTACACAAGGGATTAACTCCTTTGGAGGACTTATTTGACTCCAATGGTATTTGACTCTACTGGCAAACCATGTTTTCTGATGTAAGAAAGTTTGTAACCTCCTGCCACAAGTGTCAGATCTTTGAAGGAAAACAAAAACTTTTGCCTTTACCTTTGAAACCCATTTCCACAGAAAAACCATTTCAACAATGGGGTCTAGGCTTCATTGGTGAAATTCATCCCCCCTCTTCTGCTCAACATAAATGGATACTAACTGCCACGGATTACTTTACCAAGTGGATAAAAGCCATTCCCTCCAGACAATCCACTGACACTGTTATCATAGGTTTTCTAGAGGCTAATATTTTGTCCAGATTTGGTTGCCCCAACAAAATTATCACAGACAATGCTGCAACATTTAAATAAAAAAGAATGATTGATTTCTGCCATAGATACCCTATATCCCTTGGTCATTCTACAACCATCTATCCCCAAGGGAATGGACTTGCAGAATCCTCCAATAAATGCTTAATTAATAATATTAAAAAATTGTTGAAGGACAATACGAAAACATGGAACAAAAAATTGATTAATGCTTTGTGGGCAGACAGGCTTACAACTAAGAAATCTATTGGTACCAGTCCCTATCAATTAGTCTGTGGAATGGAGATAGGTTTCCCCTTATCATTAGGAGTTCCAATAATGAAACTACTCTAGGAAGCTCAAGTTGAAGAAAATGATATTTAGAGGAGAATCAATCAAACTATTCATTTGCAACAAACCAGGGAAGAAGTATACCTCAGAGCCCAAGTATTACAAGAAAAGCTCAAAAAAGTGTTTAAGAAAAGAACTAAAGCAGAAGACTTTTACCTTGGTGACAAAGTGTTGAAATGGGATTCCAGAAGAGAAGACAAAGGGAAGCATGGGAAGTTTCACTTCCTATGGAAAGCTATCGTTAAGGGCTCCCATGGTCGGATATGATCCAAGAGTTTGGGCACCTCAAGGATCCTGCCCCTCGTATTTAATCCTCCTGACTACAACTCGATGTCTCCCCACCTCTTCTCTAGAGGTGCATGAATACTCATGGCACAGTCATCTTCAGTATCGACTTCTTTCTCTGCCTTATCTGGAGTTGCCTTGGAGTCGGAAGCCTCTCCCTTGTTCTTCTTCATGGGACACTGGGATGCACAATGTTACAGCTCCCCACAATGTAAGCACTTCACTTTGGAGATATCCTTCCTCTTCCTCTTCCTCTTCTCCTGATGTCCCGTAGATGCTAGATTCGCATCCTCCTCCTCCTCTTTCTTGATTCAACCTCCTTTGCCACTACTCCCTGCCTTGTTCAACCATATGATCTCTTCTTGGCGAAGAGCTACCCACATCTCTTCCCATCCTGGAAGAATAGCTCTACCCAAAATGCCTTGGAAAAATGTCTCCTGCTCCTAGGAGATTGCATTCAGGGCGGTCCTCACCATGAACTCTGGATCTGGTGTAGACCCTATGGAAGTAAGTTGTTCGTGAATCTCCTACAATCTTAGGAAGATTAGATCTATATTTTCCCCCTTTTTCATCTGATACAACCACAGTTGATTCTCCAATAGCATCTTCCGCTGCACGAAAGTGCCCTGATACAAGGTCGTCAAAGTACCCCACATCTTCTTTGTTGTATTATTTTCAGCAATATGTGGTACAACATGATACTTGACTCTGTCAAGGATTATGCACTTTGCCCTCACCATTGCATCCTCACACTTCTCATTATCAGTTGGGTCCACTGGGACGGTTTCAAGGCAAAGCCCTTGATGCAATGTTGATCCAGGACTACCAGGATCCTAGCCTTCCAGATGACAAAGTTGGAAGCCCCATCCAACCTGCCATAATCCCTTAGTCCGTTCACTGCCATTTCCGCTCCTCTTTTGGACTCCCTCTGAGTTTCAACTTCCCTCCTGGAAATCTCCCTCTAGGTCTTGATTTCCCTGCTGGAAATCCTCCTACCTAATGTTGAACTTCTCCTCTCCAATTCTCCTTGCAACTGCAACTCGGATCTGGATTTCTTAGCTAGAAATTCGTTAAGATAGCAACTCCC